>CAUYRT010061866.1:0-256171 GCA_963574885.1 Lepilemur ruficaudatus | reverse complement strand
CCAACTAAATATATATAGAAAAAATTAGCGGGGCATGGTGGTGCATGCCTGTAGTCCCAGCTACTCAGGAGGCCGAGGCAGTAGGATCACTTGAGCCCAGGAGTTTGAGGTTGCTGTGAGCTAGGCTGACGCCATGGCACTGTAGCCCGGGCAACAGAGTAAGACTCTGTCTCAAAAAAAAAAAAAAATACATATATATATAAATTAGCGGGGCATGGTGATGCATGCCTGTAGTCCTGGCTACTCGGGAGGCTGAGGCAGAAGGATTGCTTGAGCCCAGGAGTGTGAGGTTGCTGTGAGCTAGGCTGACGCCACGGCCCTCTACAGCCCGGGCAACAGAGTGAGACTCTGTCTCAAAAAAAAAAAAAAAAAAAAAAAATTTTTTTAAATTCCCTTAATTCTATATGTCTATTAATACAGTTTACATCTTAGCTTATTAAGGTCCTCTTTGTGTATTTGTATGTATATATGTCCATCTGTGTGTATGTGCCTACGTGTGTATGTGTATATAATTATACAACTCTTAGAATCAACATTTTTAAACAGCAATGGAATCATATTATACAGACCATCTTGTAATATACTTTCTTCACTTAGTTTTATTTTGTAAACCTTTCTATATCGAATATTAAAAATTTTAATTTATGATGGTATGTGAAGGGGTTGTAGATAAATAACCTATCTCTTATTCTAAAGTTTTTTTCTTTCAATAATAAAAGCACTAATACTAGTTATTATATGGACACATAAGTGCTTTATAAATAGATATCTTTAAGCTCAATCTATGTAGGCTAGTTTTTATTTCCTTAGGATAAATTCTAGAAGTAGACTTACTAGGTCACAGGTTGGCCCATTTTTATTGTTTCTGATACCTTGTTAAGTAGTCATCTGGAAATATTGGTCCATTTTACACTTTTATTCACAGTATGTAGAGTATCTGTTTCTCAGTACCCTCAGAAGCTGTTTGGACTTTTATGGTAATCGAGTAGTAACTGTGGATAATTGTAAGTTAAATAGTTAATATGCCTATGTGATTTTTCTCTTACAGTATTTAAGGAACTGTTTCACAAAGACTCACAAATTGTATTTATTAATGGGAGACTTAATAAAATGAGTTTAGTCATATTCCTATATATTTCTTATTCAATACTTGTTCCACCAACTGAAGTTACTTTGTTCTAATATATTTTAATTCTATAAAAGAAGAAAACTAGTCTGCCTTGTCACATATTTTCAGAGTTTTTATGAAAGTGCTTTTGAACTTGAATTAGATCCCCTTCCTAGGTATTTTCATTATGAGCAGGGCGCTCTAGGCTTTCCCCATCAATGGCTTTGCCAATGTCGTGTTGAAATAGCGTAGTTTCTTTTTACACCTTTCATAGGTGTATCCTTAGTGCCCTGAGCGGAGTCTACAGTGTTGTAGATAGGACATAAATATTTGTTGAAGGAGTAGATTTTGAAATGAATTATATCTCTTTAATTTTTACTGAACGGCATCCTTTTGATTTTATTCATGGTCTTTTTTGTTGTTGTTGTTATTGAGAGGTTAGCATTTTGTATAATCTCTCTTCCCTTATTTGCCATAAATTAAAAAATACATGTTTCACACTGAGAAGGAGCATCAGTTTTTTGTTTTTATTTTTTTAAAAAGCAGATTAGTTCATTCTCTTAGGAGATAATCAGAAGCACAGCTTTAATGATCTATTTTGGTAGTCTAATTTACCCATTAATCTTTATTTAGTTACAGGCTATGTAAGAAATATGCTTATTGATATTGTTCATACCTTTCTGCTTACCTCCCCACAGCGTGGGACTGTGTAATTTTCAGTACCATGGAATTATGTTATCAATAACTCCTGAAATCCACATATGACTCATTTATTAAAATTTACAATTATGATTAGCATACCAAATACAGCCTGTATAATCATCTTGGTAGAAAGATGAGTCTGGAATCCTTAGTGCAAAGTGTTCAAAACTCCTCTGATCTCTTTATATCCTGTTTTTTTCTGAACAGACTCTTAGATCCTCAGACAAACACTGAAATAGCAAACTACCCTATCTACAAAATTCTCTTCTGTGTCAGAGGGCACGATGGAACTCCTGAAAGCGACTGTTTTGCTTTCACTGAAAGTCATTACAATGCAGAGCTCTTCAGAATACATGTCTTCCGGTGTGAAATACAAGAAGCTGTAAGTCTTCGAGAGAAAACTATCTGCAAATGAAACTTTACCAGTGCCCTCACTATGTTGAAAAATGTTTTTATTATGTATTTATTTATTATGGAATTTATTATGGTCATTCATAAGCCAGATGAAATTCTCTGCTAATGCTTTGGTGATTCCAACCTGAGGGGCTGAAATGTATTAGGTTATTAAATATGAAATGTCTGATTTTTAATCAGAAGTTTAAATTATTATATCTAAAATAAGAACTAGTACAATTAAAGTATGTGCCTAAACTATCAACACAGTTTTGCCATCTTAATGATAGTTTTCTTATGCTAGCAGCAGAGAAGCCTGGAGAGCGAGTGGTGATGAAATCGTAAAAAGCATTTTCCCCAGCTTGTTGAGAATTGAGTATTTTTCCTTGCAAGAACTGGTCCAAAGCCTGGAAGAGGCGGAAGGTAGTCAGTTGATGCAAGGTCTGGTGAATATAGTGGAGGAGAAGAGTCTACAAGAAGTCCCAGCTTCTGTAGTTGAGCAGTGTTGTTTTTTTGCAACATATGGTCTTGCAAGAGGATTGGCCTGTCTCTTGACCAGTCTCGGCTGCTGCTTCTCAAGCATCCTCATCATTTTGTCCAACTGGTTGCGGTAGGCATCTGCTATAATAGATTGACCAGATTTCATGGAGCTATAGTGGATAGTGACAGCACTGGACCACCAAACAGACACCAGTAGCTTTTTTTGGTGAATGTTCAATTTTGGACTGTGTTTCAACACTTCATCTTTATCCAGCCATTGTGCTGAATGCTGGTGATTGTCTAATCCATTTTTCATCACATGTAACAATAACGGTGTAGATGGTTCGCCTTTATGTCATGACAGCAAAGAAAGACAAGCTTTGAGATGATTTCTCTTCTGATGCTTGTTTAATTCATGCGGTACCTATGTATCCAGCTACTTACCTTGCCAATTTGTTTCAAATGGTCCAGTATTGTTGGAACAGTAATGTCAGACCTTGCTGCTAATTCACTTGTGGGTGAGATGGATTCACTTCCACTACAGCTTTCAGGTCGTCATTATCCACCTTGGTCTCAGGTCACCCACGTGGCTTATTTTCAAGGTTAAAATCACTAGAATGGAACTTCTCAACCATTGACATCATGTGTTCATTAGCCGCATCCTTCCCAAACACTTCGTGATACTTCAAGCTGGCCATTCTGCATTAGTTCCACGACAGAATTCGTATTAAAAAATAACACGAATTTTTGACTTATCTGTGGTTTCACAAAAATTGCTCTAAAAAAAATTTGAAAGATAATCACAGGACAAAACGTGCATTTGAAAGAATAAGGATCTACCTTCACAGTTAAAAAAAAAACAAAAAAAAACCAAGAAGTGTCAAAGTGAAATGTCAGAAATATCAATTGTCAAACTTAGTACTTAAGGAAATCGGGCATTTCATACTTAATAGCATAATAAAACTAAAAATTTGATTTAGCAGCAGTAACAAAGTTCCAGTTAGAGTGTCAGAGAATAGTTGGTTACTTCTTTATTGGATTTGATAGGCATCCTCATTCTAACAGTGACACATTTGCAAACCATTCTTTTAGAGCTAAACTTGTTAGGACTGTTTTTATTATAAATAGTATGTTCAGGTAGTTTTTAACAGTTTAGGAAATGATTTGTCATTTGAATTTCTAGTGTTTACAACCATTGCTTTTTTAAAACCCCTTTTCTGGCCATTGTTAGTGTTGCTTGCTTTATAGGCCTAACAAATTAGATAATGTTACCAAAAGAAATAAATGGGGGAAAGATGATTATTCCCCCCAAAGTATGTAACCTTCCAGCCTTAAAAAAGTATTTTTTATCTTTTAACAACCGATTTCCTAACATGTCTGGTTGTAGGTAAGCCGGATACTTTACAGTTTTGCCACTGCCTTCCGCCGTTCTGCAAAGCAGACCCCACTGTCAGCCACTGCTGCACCCCAGACTCCTGACAGTGACATCTTTACCTTCTCTGTGTCTTTAGAAATAAAAGAAGATGATGGTAAAGGTTATTTTAGGTAGGGCATCTTACTTTATTCACTTTTTTTGAGTTTGTATTAACATGCTATGTTATCTGTGGTTCGAAGGAAACTCTACCTCAGATTATATTCATACCATAAAATGATTGTTTTTATAGGGAGCCCTTTCAAAGTTTAATATGAGTGATAAAGGAAAAGAAGTAAATTTACAGAGGCAAGGTTTGAGGAATTTTAAAGCAATAAAAAAAATCTTCACATGGGAAACATGTTACTATCTTCTTTTAGTCAAACTCAAAGCAGCTGGCTAACTGCTCATAAGAAATATGGCCAAAGCTAAGTTAGCTGGATTTGTTGCTTAGTTTTCTGATTTTGTTTGTTTTTGTTGTTTTAATAATCTATATATTTGAAGGCTTTTGAAATCAAGTTTTAACAATAAAGTTTATCTGAACACACTGGAATGAGGGCTGTTTCTGAAGTCTAATCTTCTATATAGAATTAGAAATAACTGATTTTGGTTTTTTAGTAAAATGATAATTCTTTGAATGGTGGAAAGAACCCTAGTATAGAAATCAAAACTTAGGTTTAGTTTAATTATTGCTATATTTAACAATGTGAACTTTTCCAAGTTTCTTTATATCCGGCAATGGTTTCCTTATTTATTAGATGAGGTGTCTAGACTCTCAAATCCTTTATTAACTTTAAAATATGGTTGCAAAATGACTGGGGTTTTTTTCTTTATGTAACCCATATTACAGAATAGTTGCATCTTGGGATTATAATCAATAGTTACAATGTAGAAGTCTGTTTCCTCCATAACTGTTTCATAAAATAGTTAAAGTGAAATTGAGTAAAAATATGAATGATTTCTAAAATTTTTCTTTTAAATTAAAAAAAAAGTATAAGGACTCATTCATTTGTTAGGAAAACTGATAACTCTTGGTCTCCCTTCAGACTTTGGAATTGTCATGCCATCTGGTGGCCAATTTAGTGTGCAGTGCAGCTTCAACTTTGAGGCGTAAAATATGAGTCATTGTGCTCTGCTTTCTCATTAAATACATTTCTATTCTCAAAGCAACACTGTGAGCTAGTTCTTCCTACAGTGTGCATTCCTGCCCTGGGAAGTGGGGATTATAATCTATGTACTTTTAAACAATTATTTTCCTTTTTAAAAAAACAAAAGTTTATTTAAACTTTTTTTGCTTTATTGAGCATATTTATGTAGGTCTTGTCTGTAAGTTCTAATTATGAATAGGAAAGATTAAGATCTCTCCAAAGAGAAGTGCTAGAATAACTTTTCTTCTTTCTTAGATCAGGCATATTCAATGTGAAATGATCATAAACATCCCTGTTCTATTTATCCTCATAGCAAAGTGATGCTATTACAGAAAATCTCTGGATGTTCACATTTGCTTTTCACATTTGTTAAGGCTTTGCTCTTTTTTTTGCTACATGGTTTTACTGAATTTGTAATTTATAATAAATACTGTTGTGTTAACCTAATATAGTGATGAAATGATTGAAAAATATTCCTTTGTCAGATTTGAACTTGTCAAATGCAGTTCCTTTTATGCAGTAATTCTATAAAATGTATGGGAATTTATCTACAGAAATAATTGAGATGTTCAAAGAATTATCAACATGAATGTTCTCCTTCGTACTATATATAATAATGAAATTAAAAAGTAGAAATTAAAGTTAGGGCAGTTGAAATATGGTATACCCATACAACTTGTCACCAACCAAGAGATATTTGTATACGTAATTACCTATAGCACCACATTGATTGTGGTTTTATCATAACACAAATATAAACAGTGTAGTGGGGAGAATTAATGTTCTTATTCCTGAAAAAGTGTAATTCTTACATATTACAATTTGAAACCTGCTTCTCAGGTTAGCTCTTAGGAAGATAGAGCATTTTTATTTACATCATTCAAAGCACTTCTTTTTTGTTTTATTTAATCAACCACACAACTCCATGAGATGAATTGGGTAGTTGATGTTGTGCTTATTTTATAGGTAAACACAGGGAAATTAAGCTGGGACCTCAGTTTCTAAATATATGTAGTAGGAATTAATTACTAAATTCTCCACACAGGTCCATTCAGTGACATAGTTACAGGACCAGCAATATAATCTAGGACTCTGACATTCAGTGAGATGAACACCTACTCATTACACTCTCCACTCTGCTCCCTGTTAATACAGCTCTGTAAATTCAAGATAACCTTACATCTGTTGTTTTAAATTGCTAGGTGATGAGATTGTATTTATTTATACTTTAGCATCCACAGAGCATAGAGACCAGTGTATCTCTTAGTAGTTGAAAATTCAGGCTCATCCATCTCCTTATAGGTGAAAATTCTGTAAGCCACAAATATTTAAAAGTTTGGTGTGTAAGTTTTCTTTGAACATGTGTGTCATTTCGAGACTCCTTTGCTAAGATTCTTTGATTTTCTAATCTAAGTGTTATAAAATGTTCTTCAGTTGGTTATAAGTGCAGAAAGGATTCAAACGTATTTCTTCAGAGCTACTTTTTAGCTTGAGTAGGTACTCAGCTTTCATCTAGCCATTTATAGTATCTGCTAATGATTCTGTGGCCATTATCTTAAAGTTGTACAGAAATAAGATACAATTTACATTTATGGCTGGTTGGCTGTTGGCTGATTGCCAGAGGCAGATGCTTTTACCTTTGAGAACAAAGGAGCTGGAGAAAATGGTGTGTGGGAAACTAGAGGATTATTTTGGTACACTGGCATTTTAGGAATATTTTCTTTCAACTTTTTTATTAAACTTATATTCATTAACTGTATCATTAGTATTTTATAATTATTACGCAGGTTTATAGTAAAATTATCACTTCGTAAGGGAAGTGATAGGGCTTATTGTTGGCCATGTCTTCCTTATTTCTACTATTTTTTAAAGGCATCTTGTTTTGAAACTCAGAGGATCTGTGATTAAGTATCTTTTTCTTCATTGTTTAAACAAATTTGGTAATAATTTATTTGTGTAAACCAGTTACCAAATATAAAGGAAAGAAAATAAACATTTTTTTTTTTTTTGAGACAGAGTCTCACTCTGTTACCCCGGCTAGACTGCCGTGGCATCAGCCTAGCTCATAGCAACCTCAAACTCCTGGGCTCAAGCGATCCTTCTGCCTCAGCCTCCTGAGGAGCTGGGACTACAGACATGCGCCACCATGCCTGGCTAATATTTTTTACATGTATTTTTAGTTGGCCAATTAATTTCCTTCTATTTATAGTAGAGACGGGGTCTCGCTCTTGCTCAGGCTGGTTTTGAACTCCTGACCTTGAGCGATCCACCCGCCTCGGCCTCCCAAAGTGCTAGGATTACAGGCGTGGGCCACCGCGCCTGGCCGAAAATAAACATTTTTTTGAGTTCTGTATGCCAGATGCCATGCTAGATACTTTAAAAACATCTAGTGTAATTTTGATAGCAACAAAAGGGAGAAAACTAAAGTCACATCTTAGGGAGCATAGCAGTGGTTTTGTTAGCTTTTATAAATGCTTTAACAGTTTACCTGCGAATATCTACTGATATTTTCACATTAGGAAGCACATAATGATTTTTTTCTTTTTTTGTTATTATTTGAAAACCAGGCACAGAAAAGAATCAGAGATTTGAGGTCTTTGTTTAAAAAAATTGTTCTAGTATGTGACAAGACAATACTTTGCAAAATTAATGAAACATGTTGGTCTACAGTGCAGTTCCCAAAGATAAGGACAGACAATGCTTTAAACTACGCCAAGGAATTGATAAGAAGATTGTCATCTATGTGCAACAAACAACTAATAAAGAACTTGCCATTGAAAGGTAAGCATGTTTAGTAAGTTTACCTTAAATATAAATTTTGGTTTTTGTCAATATAAGGGAGTAGTCATACAGTATTCGAAAATGTAGTTACAACATATTTTTTTCCCTAGGGAATTCTTTTGTTTATTGAGGTCAGTGCTGCTTTACTTTGAAATAGCTCCTGTGAGTCTTCAGTTAGTACACTAACTTCATCTACGTGGTAACAGAAGGCAAACAGAATTTGCTTATCTCAAATAAGGATGATTATTTTGGCAACACTAATTTATTGATAATTCTAGAAAGTGACCTTTTTACTGTTAGTAAGAATTTTTTAAAAAGTGGCCTATTTTAAACTTTTCTTGTGTTATCTTTTTTTCCAAATTAATGTCACTTCTTTTCTTGCAGGTGTTTTGGTCTTCTCCTTAGTCCAGGAAAAGATGTACGGAATAGTGACATGCACTTGTTAGATTTGGTAAGGATTTCTTTTTGTTGGAGAGTTATACACTGTTTCCTCAGTAAAGGTTGTTTCACTTTATTGCATCTGAATCTAATGTCAAAACATGTTTATGAAGGTGTTCTTGTAAGGTATAAAACAATATACAAAGATAAGAGAACTTCCTTATTCCTGACTTACTATTTACAATTCTGACCTTGGATAAGCCTCGGTTTCTTAACTATGCAGTGGGGATAATTCTTCTTGATACTATTGAGTAAGGTTAATGTGAGAATCAAAGAGAAAATTTATCAGAGAATTCTTGGCAAGCTGTCATGTGCTTTACCAGCAGTAGGCAGTATTAGTATCTATTTTCAAAACTAAATATGTGGTGATTATTCACTTGACAGAAGAATTCAGCAGAGTATTTAGGTAGTGAATTCCCCTAATGTTTATACAATTTGATATGATTTATAGCACTTACTTTACATATTACTTCAGGAACAATTGCATATATAATTGATACATCTTTTTGTTTTTGGGTGGTTTTTCATTTGTTTTTTGAGACAGAATGAGACTCTTGCCCAGGAAGGCAGTGGCACAATCATAGCTCACTGCATCCTCAAACTCCTGGCCTCAAGTGACTCTCCCATCTCAGCCTTCCTAGTAGCTAGGACTACAGACACCACCATGCCCAGCTAATTTTTTTTTTTTTTTTTTAATTTTTGTAGAGACAAGGTCTTGCCATGTTGCCCAGGCTGGTCTCAAACTTCTGACCTCAAGTTATCCTCCCACTTAGGACTCCTAAATTGTTGGGATTACTGGCATGAGCCGCCATACCAGTCCTGAGCCACTGTGCCCAGCCCACATCTTTAGTCATAACTATGGTCATTCACATACGTTCCTACCTTTTTTAAAAAAAAACAATCTGATCCTCTTTCATATTATTGTATTTTTGCAACTCCTGTTTTTTAAAGGCAACAAGCAAGGTTGTTGTTAGCTGCTGTTCACTCACTTTGGCATTAAGGTTTATTTTTACTCTTTTCTTTAGGAATCTATGGGCAAAAGTTCAGATGGAAAGTCCTATGTTATTACTGGGAGCTGGAATCCAAAATCCCCACATTTTCAAGTCGTAAATGAAGAAACTCCTAAAGGTGATGCATATTGCAGACATCATTAACAGAAATACCTAAACCTTAAGACAACTTGCTTGAACAATATCCAGTGTTTACCTAGTTCTGGTGAAAGCAAAGAATTTGAATAGTTCTTGAGTTGATTATTAAATTTGATCTATAAACAAAGTATAATTTTTGCCCACTTATTTTTCCCCTTCTCTTCATTTTTTCCTTGGCTTCTTCCTTTTCTTCCTATTTATATACTTATTTTTTACAAACTCCTAAGTTTTAATTTTTATGAAGAGATAATCTATGTACACAAATGGTTAAATGGATGTTTATATAGGGAATTTAGATAGGGAAAAGAGAGTCTCCTGCCGTCCCTAGGTTCCCTCCCCAAAGGGTATCACTGTTATTAGTTTCTTGTGTAGCTTTTCAGATAGTCTGTGCATAAACAAGTTTTTAAAAGATATTTCATATGACATTTAATGGCTATATAATATTTCATCCTGAAGCTGTAATATTTGCTTAATGAGTACTCTTACTGAGCATATTCCCCCTTCATTTTTTTGTTAATAGCACTATAGATAAATGGATAAAGGTTATAAATGATTCAAAAGTATAAGATACCATTGTTAACAAGTTTAACCAAGTGTAAAAGGTGAGAATTCTTTTTGGTGAGCGTGGCATAAAGAAGCCATGTGCCACTTTGGCAAAACAATCTGACAATACGTTTTTTAAGCCTGGAAGTATGTACTGCTGTCACTTACTGATTCCATTTCTAGGAGTCCACCTAAGAAAAGAATTTTCAATAGAGAGAAAAAATGCTGAAAGTAGCAATTTATTTGATTATTTTAGATGTTTATTGATTGTTTACCTTATATCTTGAAAGTTTGTAATAAAAATAATTACTTTTATATTAATAATATGAGCAAATGTGTTTCTGTCTTGTTTATTTGCTTCTCTTCCCTCTCTCTCTTTCTAGACAAAGTGCTGTTCATGACCACAGCTGTTGATTTGGTAATAACAGAAGTGCAGGAGCCTGTTCGATTTCTCCTAGAGACAAAAGTCCGTGTTTGCTCACCTAATGAAAGATTATTCTGGCCCTTCAGCAAACGTAGTACTACTGAAAATTTCTTTTTGAAGCTAAAGCAGGTACTATACTTTTCTATAAATATAGAAAGGGGAATAAGAGAGGACAGATCACTTCTGTGGCTGATTTATCATTACTCTAAGCTGTCAGATCTTTTAAACAGTCATGTGTTTTAAATACATTAAGAGCTTCTAGCATTTCTTTTATGCAGATCTGCTAAAGACATTGTCTCTTAGACTTCTTTATCTGAAAATGTCTGTTTTTCACTTTCATTCCAATAAGATATTTTCATTGGATATAGAATTCTGGGTTGACATTTTTTTCTTTCAGCACTTTACAGATATCTTCATACATTATTCTGGCTTCCGTTGTTTTTGATGAGAAGTCAGCATTCATTTACACTGTTGTTTCTCTGTATGTAATGCGTCATTTTTCTCTGGCTGCTTTTAAGATTCTTTCTTTATCTTTGGTTTTCATACATTTAACTATGATGTGACTAGGTGTGGTTTTCTGTTTATCCTGCTTGGGATTTGCAGGGCTTCTTGAATTTTTAAATTTATGGGTCCCCCCTCAAACCCCCCCCCCAACCAAACTGGGGGAAAATCTGACCTGTTGTATCTTCAGCTTTTTTGTGTGCCCATCTCTCTTTTCTCTCTCCTGGGATTCCAATAACACATATTATAGCTCTTTTAGTGTTAATCCGTAAATCTCTGAGGCTCTGTTTTTTTTTTTCAATCTTTTTTCTGTGTTTTCTTCGGATGGGATATTTTTTATTAGCATGTCTTCTCATTCACTGACTTTTTTGTCATCTTTAATCTGCTATTATAGCCATTCAATGAATTTTTTTAAAAGTTTGGATTTTTTTGTATGTTTGTTTCTAGAATGTCCGTGTAATTCTATTTTACAGTTTCTGTTTCCTCCTGAGATTTCCTATTCTTTCATTTTGAGCAGGTTTTCTTTTATATCCTTGAGCATGATTATGATATAGCTACTTTAGAAATTCTTGACTACTAATTCTCCTGTATAATGAATCACATTTTTCTGTGTCTTTATTTGCCTTGTAATTTTGGATTATATGGTAAGCATTTTAAGTGATATAGTGTAGAGACTCTGGATTTTGTTATGTTCTTCTGAAGAGTACCAGTTTGTTTTCTTTTTACTTTTTATATCTGGGGCAGTTAATTTGGTCAAAGTCAAACTTCATACTCTGTCTTCTGATGACAGTCAGCACCTGAAATCTGTATTCTATTCTTTTAGCGTTTTTTTTTGTTTTTTTGGTTCCCTGTTGCTCCCATTTTTGGTTTTCTTTATAGCAAAACTCTTTGGAAGAAATCAAGGTCACCAATGACATAAATTGCTAATCTGAATCCTCATCTTACTTGACCTGTCAGCAACATTTCACATAGGTGATTACTCCCTTTTCCTTCAGTACCTACCCCTTTCACTTAGTTTTCAGAGCATTTCAAACTAAATATGTCCAAAAAGGTCTCATTATCTTATCCCATCCCAAAATGCTTTATGTACCAGCCTTTACTACCTCATTTTGTGGGCATCTTTTAACAGTTACTCAGGCCAATAATTTTACTCTCTTATTTCTCACAGGCCATATCCAGTCTGTCAGGAAATCCTATTTGCTTTCAAAAATATATCTAAAATCTAATCATGTTTCACCACCTAGATTATGTTAATCCTCATCTGAATCATCATTTTTCACCTAGTTCATTGTAGTAGTCTCTTCAGTTATCATGCTGTTTCTATCTTCCCCCTGTTATGATTTCTTCTTGACATAGCAGCCTAAGGTCAGCTCATATCATGTTTCTGCTCAAAACCCTCTAACCCTGTTTTACTCTGTAAAAGCCAGAGCTCTCATTGTGGCTTACCAGATCCTACCTGATCTGCTGCGTGTTATATCATAAACAAATTCCTTTCTTACTCTTTTTCTCTTAATTGTTCACTCTGCTCTAACCACACTCTTAGGGACTTTATTAACTGCTCCTTCTGCCTAGTATACTCTTCCCCTGGATCCCATTTGCCAATACTCACCTCCTTGAGTTCCTTACTAACTTACAAGTGTTTGCTTAGGGCCAGGTGTGATGGCTCACACCTGTAATTGTAGCACTCTGGGAGGCCAGGGCAGGAGGATCCCTTGAGCTCAGGAGTTTGAGACCAGCCTAAGCAAGAGTGAGACCCCCCGTCTCTACTAAAAATAGAAAAAACTAGCCAGGCATGGTGGCAAGTGCCTGTAGTCCCAGTTACTCGGGAGGCTGAGGCAGGAGGATCACTTGAGCCCAGGAGTTTGAGGTTGCTGTGAGCTAGGCTGACACCACAGCCCTCTAGCCTGGGCAGCAAAGCAAGACTCTTAAAAAAAAAAGTCTTTGCTTAGATTTACTGCTCAACAACTTACCCGGATTACCTCATTTAATATTTCAACTTACCTCCTCTTGTATTGGTGCTGCCAATTCCCCTTTCCCTTAAATGATTATATTTTTTATTTTTTATCAGGATTTTACTTTCTGATATGTAATGTACGTATTTTTATAGTTATCGTTTTAGAATCCTCTACTATGTAAGATTCTTGTTTTGTTCATCAGTTTATTCCGAGTGCCTAGAACATAGTACCTCTCAATGAATATTTGTTGAATTGATTTTTACATGCAACTTTGATTTTCCTTTATATAAAATTAAAATGATGTATGTGGAGTTACTTGAATATACTTTTTCATATTCCATATTTTTATTTACATAGCAACGAAAATTTTGATTCCAGTGTATCCATGTTACCCCTATTGGGTACATTTAGAAAAAGGAAACTAGCAAAGTAGTAGTAGAGATTTCTTTCCAGTGTTGT
The DNA here is from genome assembly GCA_963574885.1 of Lepilemur ruficaudatus. Taxonomy (NCBI): domain Eukaryota; kingdom Metazoa; phylum Chordata; class Mammalia; order Primates; family Lepilemuridae; genus Lepilemur; species Lepilemur ruficaudatus. The sequence continues at coordinate 242,680 of CAUYRT010061866.1, read as the reverse complement.
CTTAGGAGACAGAAAGAAAACCTGAGCCCCAGCACTGTTCTCCCAGCTCTTCAGTGTGGCAGAGTCATCATCTAGAACTTGGATTTAGCTTTATGACTTTGAGCAAGTTCCTTTATCTCTGAGTCTCAGTTTACTCAGTTGTAAATTGGCATCAATAATAGAATCTCGATCATAGTGTTATTGTGACATTAAATGAGAAACTCTATAGCACGCTTGGAATAGTTCCCAGTATGTAGTAAGTTATCCATTCATTTTTGCTATTATTATTGAGAGACCCTGGAACCTCTGTGGGACACAGGAATAATAAAAATCACTAAATTGTGAAATCAGAAAGGTATTGATTATTTAAATGGAGGATCAGTTGCAGGGGAAGAATGCTTCAGAAATTAAGCCAATTTGCAAACATCACTTTGAAAGTTTAGGGAGTGAGAAGAAATGATCCTTAAAAGTTTCAAAAGCATGAGATGGTAAATAGAAATTAATTGTATAATATTTTACAGTAAAAATTTGTATGTAAAAAAATTCTCTTTTGAGTTCTGTCTCTTTAATGTTATTTTAGTGAACATAAATACGATTCCCCTGGATCTTGCATTTCCTTTGGGGTCTAATGTTATACAACCTTGGGTTCAAAGACTATGTGAGTTTACAAGAATATTACTTTTGTGATTAAGTCTAAAATAACATATCTTTTTATGGAGATTATTTAATTTTAATGCTATGTAACGTTTTAAAATACTCGAGTATAATGTGTTATTAAGCAATTTTTACTTACTTTTTTAGTTAGGCTAAAAATAACTTGATAGGGTAAACTAGCCGTAAGCACAACTGAGACAGAGCCCAATATACTACTTTAGAGTCATCTGTTAAGATTACAAACTAAACTTAAGCCAAATTCTCAGTGTTTTCTTTGCAGAAAGTAAAAGTGTGTATGTGGAACCTGGGAGGAGGCAGGAAATTGCTGATGATAGTTTTTTGTTTTTCTCCTTATTTGGATAAGTCTTTTTGTGTGTTTGGGTATGGGGTAGGGAGAGGGAAAGGAGACGTAGAGAGGAAATAATTTGAACAACTTTGTGCTATCTTAGAGCACTTAGAAACTGTTAATCTCATACCTTGTTAACAAACTAGGTTTATTTATTTCCTCTTTTATATTTATGGCATTAAAAAGTAATAGTAGCTACCACTACTTGAGGTCCTACCATGATTATCCCTCTGCTAACTACTTCACTTTTTATCTTATGTAATTTTCACAGTGATCCAATGAGGATAAATAGTATTTTCATTTTATAGATGAGAAGACTTAGATCTAAAGATGTTTAGTAGATATTATGAGATGTTGTGTGAACAAGATACATATCTAAGCCTTCTAAAAGTCTCAGCCCGGGCTCTTTCTGTAGAAACATGGTACTTGTGTCTTTTTTTTCCTATAAGAATACTTTTAGGATTTATTGAAATTAAGCACAAGTCAAAATTGGTACCCTTTTCAGTTCTCATTAGACTGGAAAGGAAACAATACTACAGAGCAGTCTTTATACAACATACAGCATTTCCAATTTTTGCTGCCAGTATGCAAAAACAATTATGTAAATATGTTAAGATACATGTTTTAAAATTGATTCTTTTTCTTTTCACTAAAATTATCTGGTGACTCAGTAACTGCTTTTTAGCCTGGAAGCCTTCCCATTTGTGGGATTGTTTATATTAAGATGGCATCATATTAAAGAAGAAACTTTTAAAATTAGTAGGGAAAGAAATATTGCTTTCTTGGATTTAAATATTCTTATGCCATTATCTGAAAGGGAAAGAAAATGGTCTAATGACCAGATTTTCCAACAGTGACATAAGGGGAACAAAAGACCAACTAAACATTCTTAGAACTATAGAACTACAGAATTTCTATTGCCAAAGAAACTGCAGGGGACTTAAAATCTTTTATAAAATTATTTTATAAATGAAGAAGCTGATGTCTGAAAGACTAAGTGATGTGGCCAAGGTCATACAAGTAAAAACTATAATCATAATGAGAAACCTGAGCCTCTTATTTTCATTTGCTGTGTGTGTATGTGTGGCACAGACCTATACCTCTCAGCATAAAAATATCCCAAATGTTTTGTGTACCACTGCTAAATCAGGAGGCGCATGATATCAGGTTGTTCAACTATTTGTGATGGAACGTGTGATCACTTGGGTAAGATAATGACCACTGGGGCTTATGCCTGTAATCCTAGCACTCTGGGAGGCTGAGGTGGGTGGATCGCTCCAGGTCAGGAGTTTGAAACCAGTCTGAGCAAGAGCTAGACCCCGTCTCTACTAAAAATAGAAAGAAGTTAATTGGCCAACTAAAAATATATAGAAAAAGTAAGCCGGGCATGGTGGCACATGCCTGTAGTCCCAGCTACTCGGGAGGCTGAGGCAAAAGGATTGCTTGAGCCCACGAGTTTGAGGTTGCTATGAGCTAGGCTGATGCCACGGCACTCTAGCCTGGGCAACAGAGTGAGACTCTGTCTCAAAAAAAAAAAAAAAAAAAAAAGATAATGAACACTGGATCTCTCCTTTGTACAAGGAGGATTTTCTCTTTGCATTTAGCAAGTAATCTTTGGGGTTATACTTTGGGTAATTTCCAAATATCTTGTTTCTTTACAACTTATTAACCAATGATTTTATTATCAGTTGATGATCCTTGCCTAAATTAAGTTCATTCACCTTTTCCACAGGAATTTAGTATTTTAAAGGGTTTTCTTTTATTTACATTCTTATATATATTTTACATTGAATTATAGTAACCGTAATGTATTTCATTTATTTCCTGTATCTTCATCAAAAAATTAAAAAATATCAGTATTGTAATTAACAATAAAACTGTTGAGTACAGTTTAAGATTTTATGGAACTCCTTTCTGTCCTTTAATGTGTTCCAGTAAGATTATAAAATGGTATTATTTGGCTGGGCCCACTGGTTCATGCCTGTAATTTCAGCACTTTGGAAGGTTGGAGGTAGGAGGATTGCTTGAGGCCAGGAGTTCAAGACTAGTCTGGGCAATGTAGCAAAATCCCATCTCTACAAAAAATTTAAAAATATTAGCCGGGTGTGGTGGTGCACACCTATAGTCCCAACTACCCTGGAGGCTGAGGCAGGAAGACTGCTTGAGCCCAGGAGTTTGTAGTTACAGTAAACTATAATTGGTTCACTGTACACCAACCTGGGTGACAGAGCAAGACCCTGTCTCTAAATATAAAAAAAGTACTATTTTAAAATTACTTGGTACACAGACAACTTAAGTTGTGGAAAAACAAGAAAAAAAAGTTACTTGGAATAATTGTCTTTCATTTTGATTCTGTTACCATTTGCCATTAGTTAGGTTCATGTAGTTATGTTCATATAGTTAGGTTCATTTGTTTACATTTATTTTCAGTTTAGGGGTTTGGAGTATTTTTTATTTTTTGACTATGAAAATATTTATATGGTACAAAAGTCAAATTATGTAGAAATGTATACTCAGAAGCCTTGCTTTCATCTGTATCTCCTTTCCCTCATCCCCATAAGTAACAATTATTATTGGTTTCTGTTTTATCTTTCCAATTTTCTTTTTGTGAAGATATAAAAACTCCTATATATTTTTAACCCTATTTTAAAATAAAAATTAACATACTATATGTACTGTTCTGTACTTTGTTTTTTAACTTAATGCAGCCTGGAGATCATTCCACATCAGTACATACAGATTTCCTCTTTTTTTTTTCCCCCGAGGTAGAGCCTTGCGCTGTTGCCCTAACTAGATTACAGTAGCATCATCATAGCTCACTGCAACCTTAAACTCCTGAGCTCAAGCAGTCCTCTTGGCTCAGCTGCCCAAGTAGCTGCCCAGCTAATTTTTCAATTTTTCTTCTGGGGATCTCGCTCCTGCTCTGGCTGGTCTGGAAGTCTAGAACTCCTGACCTTAAGCAATCCTCCCACCTCGGCCTCCCAGAGTGCTAGGATTACAGCCATGGGCCTCTATGCCTGAACGTCCTCTTTCTTTTTTAATGGCTACTTAGTACTCTGTTGTTTGGATAAATCATAAACTTTTCAACCAGTTTTTGTTTTGTTTTGTTTTGTTTGGAGATAGGGTCTTATTCTGTTGCCCTGGTTAGAGTGCAGTTGGCGTCATCATAGCTCACTGCAACTTCAAACTCCTGAGCTCAAGCAATCCTCCTGCCTCAGCTTCCCAAATAGTAGGGCCTCTATACAGATGTGCATCACCATGCCTGGCTGATTTTTCTATCTTTTGTGGAGATGGAGTCTTGCTCTTGCTCAGGCTAGTCTTGAACTCCTGGTCTCAAGCAATCCTCCTTTCTTGTCCTCCCAAAGCTAGAATGACAGGTGTGAGCCACTGCACCATGACCCCAGTCCTCTGTTGATAGACAATTGAATTTTTCTCTGTTCATTTGCTATTCCAAATAATGTTGAAGTGTGGAACCTTGTGTATGTGTTATTTTGATTTCATGAAAGTGCATCTTAGGGTAAATTCCTAATAGTAAAATCACTGGCACATAAGGTGAATTCATATGTAATTTTGTTATATTTACCAAATTTCCCTTCATAGAGGTTGTAACCATAGAGATTAACAGGATGTGAGAGTACTTGTTCCTCCAAAGGTTTATCAAAGTATGATGCACCTCTGTAATTCCAGCTAACTCTGGAGGTTGACGGGGAGGATCTCTTGAGCCCAGGAGTTTGAGGCCAGCCTAGGCAACAGAGCAAGATCCTGGATCAAAAAAAAAGATAGTGTTGTCAAACTTGAGGATCTGATAGGTGAGGCAGTGGTATCTAAGGGTAGTTTTAATTTATCCTCTGATGAATACAGTCAGACTTTTTTTTATGTTTAAGGGTGAATTTCCCTTTTTGTGAAGTTCCTATTCATATCTTTTGCTCATTTTTCTTTTTGATTTTGGTGTTTTTCCTCTTAATTTTTAGATCTTTATATATTTGGGAGATTAACCCTTTGAGATATGATTTACAAATATTTCTCCCAGTTTGTCACTTGTCTTTTGACTTAAATTATGGCAATTGTCTTTGGGTTTTCCATGTAGTTTATTTTTATGCACTTGAATTTATCAGTTTTCTTCCTTTAAAAGCATCTGGATTTGGGATTATAGTTGGAAAGGCTTTTGTTCACACCCAAGTTACAAAAGAATTTACATATTCTCTTCTGTTACTTACGTGGTTTCATTTTACTACTATTAGATCTCTGATTCTTTAGTATTTTGTACTGGTATGTTCTATAAAGTATGGATATAATTTAATGTCTTTTCAAATGGCCATCCACTTATCCCAACATTCATTACAAATTTTAACTTTCCCATCCAGTGATTTGAAGTGCTACCTTTATCAAATTTTCATGTCTTTTTGGACCTCTTTCTGGTATTTATATTCTATTCCATTGTTCTTGTGTTAGTATCACACAGTTTGAAATCTGTAGACATTATAATATGTTTTAATATCTGGTAAGACTACTTTCCCTCCCCAAATACTCCTTTTTGTGGATTTTCCTGGATATTCTTATTTGTGTATTTTTTTTACATAAACTTTATTTTCACCTTATCTAGCTCTGGAAAAAAAATACTGGTATTTTTATTGGGGAAAATTGATGTCTTTATGATGTTGAATCATCCAGAAACTTGGGATTGTCTTTCCATTTATTCAAATCTACTTGGTTTTTTTGTCTTTCAGAGTGCTTTTTATTATATATAATCATTATGTAATATAGATTTATCATTCCATATCAGTTCCTAATCATACCCAACTAATCTCTGTGGTTAATAACCCTCTATGGAGGGAAATTTGATAAATATAATGAAATTACATATGCATTCACCTTATGTACCAGTGATTCTACTAATAGGACTCTAAGATGCACTCTCATAAAGTCAAAATAATACATACACAAGGTTCTATACTGCAGTGTTATTTGGAGTAGCAAATGACTGGTATATATTATTAAGATATATGTATAATTTCTATCTTACATATAATGGTAACCCATATAATCATAATATATAAAAGTTTTATGTATAACATATATAATTCAAAAGCTTTTTATTATAAAAAATTTAAACATAGAAATTTAAAAATAGGCCAGGCATAAGAGCTCATGCCTATAATCCCAGCACTTTGGGAATCTGAGGCTAGAGGATTGCTTGAGGCTAGGAGTTCATGACTAGCCTGGGCAACATAGTGAGACCCCATCTCTACAAAAATTTAAAATTGTGTCTTTCTATATAGTCCTAGCTGCTTGGGAGGCTGAGAACAGAAGGATCACTTGAACCCAGGAGTTCAGGGCTGCAGTGTGCTGTGATCGTGCCTCTGCATTCCAGCCTGGGTGCCAGAGTGAGACTCTGTCTTCACATACACACACAAAAAATAGTGTAGTGAATCCCCATGTACCCAGCTTCAACAGTTAATGTTTTTCATAGCTGGAATTCTTGACTTACATCCTTGGTCCAATTCTTGCCACTACAATTATCTTACTTCAAAAGGTGGTACTGCTGTGGTCACTTTGATTCACAGAAGAATTTCTAAGTGAACTGTGTTGGTTACTATGTTGATAAAGTCTCTGAGGATGTTTTTTAAAGATAAAGACCTATTGCTGATCATTGAACTGTTTTAGGATAGCAATTTCCTGATATTTCAAAGAGCAATTTATAACAAAACAAACATTTAAATCCTGGCTCCCTGTCAAAGTATAATTTTTAAGAGTTAAAATCATAATTATTACAAATTTAGAATGACATTTGTCAAATATTCTAATTCAATTTATTAATTAATGAGGGAACCAGAAACATGGTAAAACTGGTTCTAAAAACTTGAGTTTATATGGTCTTTCCTTTAAAAAAAAATGTCAGATTGCTAGGTTAGAAACAAAACTGGTTAATGTCCTATAGGTAACCTTTGCATTATCTTTCTCTTGGACAGAAACCATTTGCATATTTCCCAGACACAAATCTTAAGGTTAACATGTAACTTCACAGAGTCTGAGTCCTTAAATAATAGTAAGTAGCTAAGTCAAATGGCAAATTCGTCCAGAAAATTAAGTAATCCTTGGGTGAACTTAAACCAAAGCTGGCAAACTACAGCCTGTGGGTCAAATGTGGCCTGATGCTTTTTGTGTAAATAAAGTTTTATTTACTTATAAACTCACTTATTTACTTATTGTCTGTGGCTGCTTTTGTACCATAATGACAGAGTTGAGTACTTGTAACAGACTCCTGGCCCACATAGCCTAAGATATTTACTGTTTGGTCCTTTTCAGAAAAGTTTACTAACTCCTGTATTAAACAGTGCTTCAGGATGATATTAAAAGGATATGTTGCCACTATCTTGGCCTTACTTCCAGGATCGGGGTAATTTTTTTAAGAACCCACATGAACATTGCAGTGATAAAATCTGCTGTTACTTCTATAGCTAATGAGCCTCTTATTCCCTGAAACCCACCACCCTTTCTGTGTTTTTACTTTAATGTATGTGTCTTTCTTTTTGATGTAGTCACCTTTTTAGTTTTCTCTGTACCTTTTCCTACAATTCTTCTTTTTTCTTGTTTATTATCTCTGTACTTTTTCCCTCCTTTTTTTGGCCATAATATGGAGTGTTTGATGTCCTTAACAATATTTATTTTACTGGTAAAGTTCTTAATTTTTAACTTAGGTCAGTTTAGACTGTTATGTGTTTGCCTCCAAATCTCTTGGGGTTATCAAAATTTTTGTGGTTTCTATTGTTGTCTCCTCTGCTATTCACACTGCAAGTTGTAGCTTTCAGTTGAAGAAAAAGTTCCCTACATTGTTTAGTTAAGCAAAAGGAATGGGGGAAAAACACTGCAACAGTATCAATAAGAAGATTTTCTTAGTCCTAAAGTTTATGTTTTAGAACATTTTAAAGTACTTTTTCATGTATAGTTTTAAATAGGAAACCTTGAAGGACACATAAAGGTAATGTGGAAGATACAGACCAGTTAGCGTTTTAGTTCACTGAATATGTGTTGGTAGTTAGGTATTTGATGATACAGTTTGAAGACAAATAAAATTGCAGAACTGGAGTCTTATTCAGTAAATGTCCTATTTCCCTAAGGGAGTTTTAAATTTAAACATACGCTTTTTTATTTAGAAAAGGTACATTCAGTGTAGATATCCAAGGAAACACCATTTATTCTCACATCCTCTATGAATTCAAAAGTGGTGCTTAATTAAAAACATAATTTTATTCCACTAATAAATAATATTTTTTTCACCTTTAAGATAAAGCAAAAGGAGAGAAAGAATAATACTGACACTTTATATGAAGTTGTGTGCTTGGAAAGTGAATCAGAAAGAGAAAGGAGGAAAACTACAGCCAGTCCTTCAGTTCGCCTGCCACAGTCTGGATCTCAGAGTTCAATGATACCTTCTCCTCCAGAGGATGATGAAGAGGAAGGTAAACTATAGGGAGAGCTTAATTTGTATTGGGTTGGAGGACCATACAGATTATTAAAATTTTATCAATGGATTGATAGTGTGATACGACATTTGGAATTCAGTGAATTCCTTATGAGAGTTGACTATATGCAAGGAGTTGTGGGAGATTAAAGAATGATTAACATTGAGCCTTCTTTAACGTACTTATAATAAATTGGAAAAAGAGATTTAAAATTAGTGTTTTTTAAAAAATTAGTGCCAGTTTGGTGGATTAGCACATTTTTAAGATCAAATTTGACACAGCTTCCACCTAGAGAAACGTTCCCATCTCAACTAATTCATTTGACAATTTTACTTGCCAAAATACGGCTTCCACACATGACCCTTTCACCAAATATATAAACATATAATATTTTTTTAATTCATTTTGTATAATTATAATTATTTTGTATAAATAAATATGCATATTTATGTATTACTCTGTTTTCACACTGAACACAAGAATTAGAGCCAGGTGTAGTGGTGACTTATGTCTGTAATCTCAGCTACTCCCAGCAACTTGTGAGGCTGAGGTGGGAGGTTCGCTTGGGGCCAGTTTGAGACCAGCCTGGGCAACATAACGTAGTGGGATCTCATCACAAAAAAATATATATACATATGTATGTATGTATGTATATGTGTATATATATATATAATATATATGAAAAATATGTATTTTTTTTTATTGTCTCACTCTGTCACCCAGGCTACAGTACAGTGGTGTCATCATAGCTCACTGCAACCTCAAACTCCTAGACTCAAGTGATCCTACTGCCTCAGCCTCTGGAGTAGCTGTGACTACAGGCTCACACCACCACACCCTGCTAATTTTTCTATTTTTAGTAGAGACAAGGTCTGGCTATGTTGACCGGGCTGGTCTTGAACTCCTGGCCTCAAGTGATCCTCCTGCCTGGGCCTCCCAAAGTGGTGGGATTACAAGTGTGAGCAACTGCATCAGCCTAAAAAAATTTTTTTAAATTGGCCAGGCATGGTGCTGTGCACCTGTAGTCCTAGCTACTTGGAAGGCTGAGGCAGGATGACCACTTGAGCCGAGGAGTTCAAGGCTGCAGTGATGTACAGTTGCACCACTGCACTCCAACCTGGGTAACAGAGCAAGACCTTGTCTCAAACAAAGAATCAACCAGTTCGTTTTTTACTTTTTGTTATGGCTGTTTACTGAATTAATCTGTCAGTCTCTATTTTGTTATGGCTGTTTACTGAATTAATCTGTCAGAACTGAGGAATGAGGGAAGGGGCACAGGGAAAGTGAACATTTGAGTAATTTTCTAATTTATAGCTTAGTACTAGGGCTTTGTTTTTAATGAAGAAAGCTGATTATGATACAAGGTCACATGAGGCACATATCTATATGAGGTTCACGGAAATGTTCTGGAAATGAGAATCCAGTTTTCATTGTGGGAATGTGGTTGGGCATCATGAAGAGTAGTTTGTGAGCTGGGACTTCAAAGTGCAAGGAGAATTCAGTAGGCTTAAATGCACAGTTTGGGGGCATCTCTGGCTAAGAAATTACCTTAACAAAGGCATATTAAAAGGCATGTTTAAAAATCAGTGCTCCCAGATGATTACTGGGAGTAGCAGGAACAATTGATTTGGTTAAAAGACATACATATCCATGATTACATGTACATTTTTCAACTTTAGAGTAACACTTTCCAGTTCCATTGTCCTTGTGTTTAATCAACTTAGGCTTATTTATTAGTAATATTAATGGACGCCAATTACTAGATGCTTAATATGTAGCAGGCAGGTGCTTTGTTTATATAATACAGTAATCCTGAAAAATAGGATTTATTATTCATTTTGTACATGAAAAATGTAATATCAGAAAAGTGAATATGCCCAAGGTCACACAGCAGGAAATTGGTAGCATCAGGATTTGAATCCAGGTCTATGAGTCCACATTGTTAGCTGTAGTCTATCATCATTTCCTGCATTTAGTTAACATAAAGCATTTTGAAGTACAAAGAAAGCACATGTATTGTTTTTAACATCAGAAGTGCAATTTAGAGTCCCCCTACAGAGCGGATTTGGGAAAGATGGAATTGTTTCCACTGTTCACAGGTACTTGCTGTAGTCTCCACCTAAAGAAACGTTCTTGAGATTTACAGTTTCTCTTCTGGGTCAACACTGGTTAAGATGGCAAAGTAGGTAAAAGTTTATATAACTCTCATCCCTTAAACTCAGCAATAAAAACAAAAAAACTAAAAATTGAGAAAGATACACTTATGAAACCAAAGAACGCTTAGATCTTCATACCATAGATTTTGAGCAGTGTCTACTGGTTACAAAGAAATCTGAGCCCAACTAAAAAAGGTCCATCATGACTTATACCTAGTTCTGATTTATAACAGGCATAGTTTTTTTTTTTAATTCTTAAGGGAGTTAAGAAGACCTCTACCAATAGTTCCTAACTAGAGAGAGAGAACTAGGGACTAATGGCAATGGGTAGGCCATGGGAAAATCCAGGAACATTGGAGCATAAGGTCTGTGAAGGAAGAGAGTGTGTCCATGCACCATGTTGTTTCCTTGTGTATACCACAATATCTGGTATGTAGTAGGTGCTCAGTAAATATTGGTGGGATGGGTAACCTCCTAGGATCCATTTCCATAGTCAAGAGCTAATGACAGGACAACTGAGACTAAAGAAAACTGTGTAGCCATGCCGTCTTTTAATTCTTTCTAACCCAGTTTACAAACCAGGGAAACCTGTCTTATTATGATCTGTTTGCTCCCTGGAAAGAAATGGCTACAGTCTTCTAGATAGGTTTATTACCCGTGGGATATATGTCAGGAAGCCAGCAATTATAAAAAGGAGGTGTTCAGAAACAACATTCTGAAACTGAGACTGTCTGCTTACTCCCTATCCCTACTTTAGGGAGATGGGGTTCCTAACCAGATTTTAAACTGCTACTGTGCAAATTTGTGAAAGCATTCAAAACAGTGGAGGAGAATCTTGTAAGATAGGTCTTCTTAATCTTTTTGAAGGAATTGTCATCCCTTGTAAATTTTAGTACATTTCTCAAAGCTGCCTTTCCTCAGAGAGCTGTATTTGATATATTGATATTTTAATGAGTAGAAAATTACTTGAGAGATTAGAAAGTAGGGCCAGTCTGGCAAAGTAGTGAAGTTGGGGAAATTTACCTTAGTGCCCTTGAGTCTTTTTCTCTTCTCTATTTTATGCATCGATTTACAGAAGATATCTCACATTCAATCTCTCTTCTTTCCTGTCTCACTATCAAAACTAATGATAACATCCAAGGCATTATAATGTAAAGAAGTTTAATAATAAGTATCAAGGATTTCTGAGTCTTTAAAAATCAGTGCTCCCAGATGATTACTAGCAGGGATGCAGATTCATCATGTAGTCATCAGAGGTGTAGAGATCCAAACTTTGTGTAGGCACATTAAGCCCAAAAATCAAAAACAAACAAAACCTAGAAACAGCATTGGTGAGGACACAGGGAAACAAGTACTTATGTGTACCTAATTAGAGGAAATGTAAATTGGTAGAACCATTTTGGAAGGCAATTTTTCAGAAAATTTCATTATCCTTAAAAGTATGCTTTTTTTTTTTTTTTTTAATCAGGAAGTCTACTTTTTGGCATATACCCAGTGAAAGCAATGAAATATATTCGTCCTATATTGTTTGTAGCAAAAAGTTTAATTAAGGCCGGGCGCGGTGGCTCACGCCTGTAATCCTAGCACTCTGGGAGGCCGAGGCGGGAGGATTGCTCAAGGTCAGGAGTTTGAAACCAGCCTGACCAAGAGCGAGACTCCGTCTCTACTAAAAATAGAAACAAATTAATTGGCCAACTAAAAATATATAGAAAAGATTAGCCGGGCATGGTGGCGCATGCCTGTAGTCCCAGCTACTTGGGAGGCTGAGGCAGAAGGATCGCTTGAGCCCGCGAGTTTGAGGTTGCTGTGAGCTAGGCTGACGCCACGGCACTCTAGCCCGGGCAACAAAGTGAAACTCTGTCTCAAAAAAAAAAAAAAGTTTAATTAAAAACTCCCCAAGTGTCCAACAAAAGAGGACTAAGTAGAGAGATCTTAGTCCATATCTTTTTCTCACTTTCATTATGCTTTTCATTTCCTCTCATGCCTGTATCAGGGCCACATTTTTCACTGTCTTCATATCTTATAATCTCTAAATTCTAACTTGAATTTACTTTTCTTATGTAAATTAAATTTCAAATGATTCTGTTTTGTCCTTTTTAATATTTTTGTGCTTTCTTTTATAAATTAACATATGCCATTGTAGAAATTTTAAAAAGTCATAAAAAGAAAGAAGAAAAACATCAGTCACAACTCCATCACTCAGGCAGTAATTGTTAGTGTTTGGTATAGTTTATTCTAGTCTGTCTTCTATTTTTTAACACAGGGTGGATCATGGTGTAGATTAAGCTCTTCATATTTTTATTTTATGCAGTATTTGGCCACATTATGTAAATATGAATATCAACATGGAATTAATTGCATACATATATATCATAATTTATTCAACCCTTCTCTATTCCAGTTGTTGGACACTTAACTGGTTTGAAGTTTTTTAACTGTTATAAATAAGATGACTATACATTTCATGCATAAAGCTATTGGCTTTGGACAAGGAGAGAGAAGATACCATATTTTAAGTCCTATAAATTTATAATTAAATGGCTCTTTTCTGTAATTGACATAATATGGACTTATATAGAAAGCAAAAGAGAATTAAGGAGGTCACAACAGCATTCTACCTAGAAATATTTTTCTTTATATTTATACATAAATACTAAGAGAAATTCTAACTTTACATTCCCACTGAAGTCTTTCAAATTTGACTCTTATATTCCAGTGTCATTCTTCTAGCTAGCATAGCCATACCTCTATTATCCTTTTTTTGTGTTTTGTTTATTAAAGATAACGATGAACCTCTCTTGAGTGGATTTGGTGATGTATCCAAAGAATGTGCAGAAAAAATTCTTGAAACATGGGGAGAACTGCTGTCAAAATGGTAAGTTATGATAGAATAGTTCTCCTTTTCATCTGCAAATCTTATTTTATGGGTAGAGAATCTTACCTAACTCTTAATATAATATTCAAGTTTGGAACCAATAATAGAAGCCTAAGTATGAGATTCACATTCTATAATCTCTGTTTTTAAGGTTTATCAGAGTAGTAGTGGAGATTTGAAATCAATTTTTAGAATATCAGAAACCTAATAAATTCTCATTGCTAGAGAAAATATTTACCCAAACATGGAATTCATGAACAAAATAAACAAGGGAAGAGTCCTTTATATTGATGAGTTTAGGAACCACTGACTGGTTGAGATAAGACAACACACAATATATTATCAGAAATATTTAAAGGATGTTCACACAATGCTTAGAGCCACAGTAGAGACCCCAGGTAGGATTTTCTTTTATCTGTGGTAAGCACCTGTAATGACAAAGCACAAGTATCATAAACATGGTTTATATTGTCTGCTCTATCAATTACGTTTTCTACTAGCACATAAAATTCAGGAATTTCTCATCAGTTCCAGAGTAGCTTGACAACAGTGTTAGCAAACACTATTCTGTAGGTTATTTTAATAGATTATATTGATATTTATTAGCATAACCAGAGATACTCTGGTAAGTCAGGTTTGTGAGACATTTGTGTACTTTTCTTTTTTGCATGGATATGATGCTAGTAGATACTGGAAAAAGTTGAGCTTGAAAGTGATCCAAGCATTTCTCTATTTCTGGCATTCTGGTTATTGGAATTGTCATATAAACTCCCTGTGGGCCTGTTACTTTGGGGTTTGATTTTTCTGAGAAGTTTTAATTATTGGAGTCTTTCACTGTATTCTTAGTAAAGCTGTGTCTCAGCATTTTAAAAAATTATTTCATGCCCTTAAGGGGTAGGACTACAAATGGGCTTTATCTGTTTGTAGCCCTCTCACAATGCTTTACACTTTTGGCAAAATACTCTCTACATTGGGAAATGTCAAATGTGTACAGGAGAAAAAAGCAAACCAAAGCATGGTTTTGTCTTTATGCAAGTGGTTTTAATTATTGAACTCTGCAAAAGTCCCCAGGGTAATAGTTCTCTTGTATTTTTGATAATTCTTTACCATCAGGAGACAAAACTACTGGTGCTCTTGTCACAATTGTATTTTCAGTTCAGTGAATTTGGGGTGTTTGGGCTGCTGCTGGCAGGAATTTCATCTGTATGAAAAGGTTCTTGCTCTAAAACAGAAATGTAATTGAATCTTAACATGGTTACATAGTAGTATATTTCAAATCATTCAGATACAGCAGTTAAACTCTGAATTAGATTTTATTAGATGAACCCACCAGCATTTTATACAGTGGCTTAGAATTTGTTCTGCTATCAAGCTTTCTTTTTCATGTTGTTATTCATTTAATTAACTTATGTCCTCCCATTCCCTCAACTATATTAACTGAGTTTCCATCTGTCTTTACTGTCTTCAGGGTGTTTAAACTGTTTTTGCTTATTTTAGTCATATCTTCAGATATATAATATGATAGTTTCTCTTCAGATCATTTCATCATTTTTTTTCCCACTATGTGTGTTCTATGGATTGGAAGCATTGTAATATCATGGAATTTTAAAGCCTGGTGGACCTGACTTCAAATCTTCTCTCTGTACTTGCAAGCTGAATGTGGTCTTAGACAAGTTCTTTAAATCTTCTGAATCTGTTTCTTCATTTAGAAAACAGAAGTCTATAAAATTACTATTCAGGATAATTGTAGATTAAACATAATGGATGTCATGATTGTAGTTGTAATAATCATAGTTAAAAACTAAAGAATTTACCGTGTGCTAGACACCGTGCTAAATTACATGCTCTATTTTAACTGTAACAAGCTTATGAAATAGTAGTATCCATTTTTACATATGAGGAAACTGGCTCATAGGTTAATCCATTCTAGTCAGTAAATGTCACAGCTAGAATTTTTAACACAGTCAAGTCTGTTCCCAAAGCTGGTTTATTTAATCTTACATTAGATTTTAGTAGCAGTATTAATAATAGTATCTTTGAGCTCTAATTCTCCAAGTTCATTTTTTTTTTTTTTTTTTTTTTTTTTTGAGACAGTCTCACTCTGTTGCCCAGGCTAGAATGAGTGCTGTGGCGTCAGCCTAGCTCACAGCAACCCCAACTCCTGGGCTCAAGCAATCCTTCTGCCTCAGTCTCCCGAGTAGCTGGGACTAGCTGGCCACCATGCCCAGCTAGTATTTTCTATATATTTTTAGTTGGCCAATTAATTTCTTTCTATTTTTAGCACAGACGGTATCTCGCTCTTGCTCAGGCTGGTTTCGAACTCCTGACCTTGAGCAATCCACCGAGCCCGGCCCCCCAAGTTCATTTTCATGTGACTCTTAGTGGATAACAGAACTAAATGTCAGTATAATATAGGATGCTGAGGTGGATTGATAAAGTTAATATTATCAGTGACATAAAATCATTCTGAAAGTAATTTTACCAATGTAAATTAACCTATGTTAGCAAACTTTTTCTGTAAAAAGTCAAATAATAAATATTTTAGGCTTTGTGGGATAATAGTCTATTGCAACTACTCATCCCTACTGTTGTAGTACGAAATCATAGACAGTTCTAAGCCAATAAGCATGGCTATGTTTCAATAAAAGTTTATTTACAAAACCAGGTGGTAGACCCAGTTTAGCCCCACAGGCCATAGTGTACCAGGACTTGAATTAAGTAACAATGATTTGTTTTCTTTCTGCTCTTAATAATCCAACTTTTATGTAATTGTTTTTTTCTAAGCAACAACAAAACTGTATTGAATTGTCTATAGCTCTTGCATAAGGGTACCAGTGTCACAGAATTAATAATTTTTAAATGTACCATGCAGAATTCTCAGGGAATTCTGCAAACATTTTGAGAACAATCTCAGGCCTTTTTATACTTTGGTAGTGCTTATTTTGTATCAGGAACTTCTGCTTAAATCTGATAGTCACAGGAGCTGTTTTATGTCAGGATCCTGCTTTATTCACTCAGTAATGGTGGCTCTAAAATCATAAACCAGCAGTTATATAACAGAGCATTATTGGTGTTGAGAGGTTGAGGACTATCTCAGTCATTTAATCGACCTCCCTGAACCTTTTTCTTCACCTGTAAAACTGGAGATACCACCATCTACCTTAGATGATGGGTTGTGAGGATCAAATAAGATAATTATATGCAAGAACACTTTGTAAATTTATACCAGCATTTCAAGACAAGTTTTCCCCATTTTATAGATGAGATAAATGAAGCCCAAAGACTTTAGTAATTGGTTTTAATGTTACGGTAGTACATTAGTACAATACATTACAATAGTACAGTAGAAATGTTCTTAGCCACCACAGATATTTAGAAAAGTTGCATGAAAGAAAGTATTATAAAAACTGCTTAAAACATTCTTGGAATATTTTATTTTTACTTAGAACATATGAGATGTAAGTTTCACATGTCAATTGTGTTGTAGGGCCAAGTTCTTTTACTGTGTATTCGCTGATTGGAATTTTGCTCTAGTCCTTTTTACATAACTAACCCACAACCATAAAGCATTATCTATGATTTCTAGTTTTGCTTTTTGTTTAAAAAGAAAAAATAGAGTAATAAATTGAAGATACTTAGGAAGCATTTTGCAGAATTTTTTTTTTTTGTAGATTTTTATTTTCTTCTACCCAATCTTGTATAGTTATCTTGATCACATATAATTCAACAGGACTTTATTTTTTTTTCTTCGTTAGTATGTTATCTTGTCAACTCTTTATAAATCATTGAGTTTAGTTTTTTTAAAAGTAGCACTTATTTAGAGAATCTTCCTTTTATGAACTTACAGGTTATGGTTTTATTTTTAGGCATCTCAACTTGAGTGTGAGACCAAAACAGTTGTCATCTTTAGTAAGAAACGGTGTCCCTGAAGCTCTTCGAGGAGAAGTCTGGCAACTGCTAGCAGGCTGTCACAACAATGACCACTTGGTAGAAAAATACCGCATTCTCATTACAAAGGTAAGGGGATAATAATTCAGCTTCCATTAATTCAGCTGCCGTTAATCCTTTTAAAGATTTACAATGAAAAGATCACTGTGATTATTTGACTTTCAAGAATTTTTTATAATTAAGAATAGAAGTGTTATATTTCTAGCTCAAAGATGTTTTTTCTGTTGTACAAAGGAGAAAGCATAGATTTTCTTCCTTGATTGACTTCACTTCAGAAGCAAAGGATGTCTTCTAGCCCATTGTATATCCAAATATTTTTTGATTTACATTGTAAATTACATTTTTAGTTACATCAGTTGTCCTATGCAGTGTGTAAAAATTTTCTTTTGTTTATTTTGATCTTTTTTACACTTCACAAAAATATGCTCTTGGTAGGGAAGGCCTAGTTCTAGTTTCTGCAGTTGGAAGAAAATAATTCTGTAATTTTTTTTTTTTACAATATTGTCTTAAGTTCATGCATGCCTCAAGGTTTTGCAAGCAAAGCAAGAAAAATTATTTCTTGTATAAACATATAAAGATTTAAAATAATATTCCTTGGCTGGGCATGGTGGCTCATGCCTGTAATCCTAGCACTCTGGGAGGCCAAGGTGGGTGGATCCTTTGAGCTCAGGAGTTCGAGACCAGCCTGAGCAAGAGCAAGACCTTGTCTCTACTAAAAATAGAAAGAAATTAGCTAGACAACTAAAAAATATATCTAGAAAAAATTAGCCAAGCATGGTGGCACATGCTGTAGTCCCAGCTACTCGGGAGGCTAAGGCAGGAAGATCACTTGAGCCCAGTTTGAGGTTGCTGTGAGCTAGGCTGACGCCATGGCACTCTAGCCTGGGCAACAGAATCAGACCCTGTCTCAAAAAAAATAAAAATAAAATAATATTCTGTAAGGTTAGGCAATGTTGTGTGCCATTGTGTCCGTATTATTGGTTTTATTTTTAGTTTTCTCAAATTCTTGAATTGTTTATTTTTAGGAAGCAGTTTCTCCAGTGATACGCAAATCCTAAACCTGAGTTAATGAATGCATTGCTCAGAATTCTCAATAACATATGAGAATTTTTCAGTGTGACAGAGGGTGAAATCTTTTCTTAAAAAAAAGGTTAACTCTATTGCATACAGACTGGAAAAAAAATTAAATTAAAAAAATAAAAAAATGTTAAAACCTTGTAAGATATGAATAATATCTCTATAAGGTTGTTATTTAAAGAACAAAAACAACAACAAAAACAGCTTATGGGGAAGAACAGTATTTAAATGTGAGATGGGACCTTTCTTCACCAGGGAACAACTTTTATGTCTTGAGAATATTAGTGTTCCTTCTCATATTATTTTTAGACAGATGTTTTGTATTTCAAGAAGTAATATTCTGATTCCTTCCATTATACTGATATAATTGTTTAACCAGTGTTTATTGAATGGCTATTGCAACAGAAATCAAGCAGATGGGAGGGGGTGGGAGGGGATGGGTGAAATCATACCTAACAGGTATAATGTACACTATCTAGGTGATGGGTACGCTTATAACTGTGTCTCAGGCTGTACAAAAGCAGTCCATGTAACCAAAACATTTGTAGCCCTGTAATATTCTGAAATTTAAAAAAAGAAAAAGTTAGCCGGGCATGGTGGCGCGTGCTTGTGATCCCAACTGTTAGGGAAGCTGAAGCAGGAGGATTGCTTCAGCCCAGGAATTAGATGTTGCAAGTGAGCTATAATGACACCACTGCGCTCTACCTGGGGCAACATAGCGAGACTCTGTCTCAAAAAAAGATTTCCTAAGAGTTTATTGCTTTAAACTAAATAGTTTTGGTAATATATTTGTTATTCATACAAATAATTTAAATACATGAAATGTCTGTGATTCATTGGATTCTGTGAAAATGGTGACATCTGTTTCTAGAAAAGGAACCTGATGATTATATGATATATAAAAGACTATTAACAAAATATATTGGTGACATGCACTTTGTATTTCATGTTAAACTCTTATTATCATATATATGGCTAGAATCTTAAAATGTTTTTAAATGGATATATATTAGTTGAAATTGCTGGTAGATGATCAAAAAATACACATTATTTAACCATCATAATATTTGCAAATTTTTTAAAAAAAACTACGGTGATATCCAATGTAAATTGGTATTGCTTTTCTTTTCTTTCTTCCTGGAAATAATAGTTACCATTGTATGAGAATGGTAATTTACATTTTTTAACTTACTCTGAAGATCTGTGGGAGGGAGGAGAACCTACTTTTAAAATTTTTAAGATTGATTTTTACAGCAAGCTGTAATTTACATAGGATAAAATACACAACTTTAAAGTGTACAGCTCCATGACATTTTACATATAAATACACTGCTATGACCACTGCCAAGAACAAATCTATGAAAAGTTATTCTTGTCCCTTTCTGATCATAACCACCCCTATTACACCCCTGACTAATCACTATTCTGACTTTTCTCTCCTTAGATTAGTTTTGCTTGTTTCTAAATTCCATCGAAATGCAATTATACAGTCATAAGATGTTTTACTTGTTTGTATCTGACTTTTGGTCATCTATTTTGGGAGTGTATCAGTAGCTCTAGCTTTTTGGGTTTTATGTTTTTTTAATTGTTGAGAGTATTACATTTTATGAATAAACAACACACTTTTGAATTTATTCTATAATAGATGTTTGGTTTTTTTTCACTTTTTGCTTTCATGAATAAAGCTGCTGTGAACATTCTTGCACATAGCAGGATTTGTACATAGTAATATTAATATTTATGCACATATCTATTACTAATTTCTAGAAATTATTTATTCTGAACATGGCTTCTTTCCTAGATACATGCTTTTTGTTCTAAAATTTGACGTGTAATATTTAGAAGGTTTTTTTGCTAGTGTTCAAAGACTAAATTTAAAGCAAGAAAGAATAGCTTGATTTATAGACTGAGAGCCAAAAAAGTTAACTTGGCAAACAAAACTGATGAATGTCTTTGTCGTCATCTTCAGTTGTCAAGCCTTTCTTGAAGGGGAAACATGTAGTAATTTTTCCATATACCTTTTGTAACCCAAGGATAGATGACCTTTCAGTAACACAAAAATACATAGTATGCTTTTAAAAGTGTTTCTTATTTCTATAAGCAATGGAGTTAGAGGCACTCTTCGCCTGTTTTCCTTTTTAAAGTGAAAACCTTTTAGTTTTTTCGTCTCAGTAGGGATCCAGGAGGGAAATAATACACCAATAGTAATAGCTACCTTTTTTCAGCACTTAGTATGTGTCAGATGCTATGCAAAGCACTTTATATCTATTGTCTCATTAATCCTAAGAAAATCCTTGTGAGATGGCGATTACTATTTCCATTTTAGAAATGAAGAAACATTGACTCACTAAGGTTTACCAATATGCTAAGCTAGTTAAGTAAATAGAGGCAGAGTTTGAACTCAGGACTGACTCCAAAGCTGTTTCTTTTCCATTACCCTATTTGTTTATCCTTGAATGTAAATAAGAGTTTCTTCATACATAATATACTCATACATATTTATTTTGCTTGTCTTTAAGTATACTCTTTTATTCAACCATTCTTCTGTGGGTGAGCCTTTACTTTGTTTCTGGTTTTTAGCTTCTGCATAGTGTTTTACTAAACATCTCTACACGTGTTCTTAATCTTTTAGCTTTGTGGAATAGAGGCTTAGGAGCATGATTGCTAGATCAAAGAGTAACTTGTTTTTTAAACTGGTTATTTAATTTACTTCAGTTTGCTTCTCTAAAAGAATATGACAGTTCACAGTTTCACCAGCAACGTAGTTGTACTGGCAGAGTACCTGCTGACGCATATCACAAGCAGTGTTACTTATCACTGTATTTAATTTTTACTATCGGTGGATGTTAGTGATGCCAGCATATCTTTAGTTAGCAGTTCCCTGACTACTAGTAAATTTGAGCAATTTGCTCTTCTGTATTCTCTTCATACTCTTTGTATGTTTGTCTGATCTTTTTAAGATGTCAGTTTCTCCCTGCTAGAGGCTGAAAGAAGATAGAAGCAGCCTTACAGATTGTGGTTCATAATCCAGTCCCACCAACTCCGATCCTTGACTAAGATGTCAGTTTCTAAGCACTCTATGTATTATGTATGTTAATCCTTTGCATCTGCATTATAAATACCTATAAGTTTTCTATTCACTTTATGTGGTTTCATGCCACACAAAACAATTTCAGTTTTTATGTAGAAAATTGTGTCTCGGTTAAGGTCTCTTCTATGTCTAGATTTTGTAAATTTAGTTTCTAAGATTTTCATGTAAAATTTTTATCGTATGTGTTAATTTTTATGTTTTTAATCCATCTGGAATTTATTTTTGTGCATGGCATAAGATAGCAGTCCAATTTTACTTTCTCCCAGATGGATAACCAGTTGTGCTACTCTCATTTTTCTACTGAGTAGAACTACCATCTTTGTCATATCTTAAATTCTCATATATATCGGATTTGATTTCTAGATTATTCTGTTTATTGATCTGGTTGTGTATTCCTATCTCGATAATGTTTTGATTAAGAAAGTTTTGAATTATTTTTGATATCTGCGAAAGCAAGACTTCCTGTTTTCTATTTTGTACTTTTCTTGACTATTCTTGCAAATTTAATCTTTCATAAAAACCTTAAAATCATTTATCTCATCTCACCACCCCACCACTACTCCCCTCATAAGGTTATATAGAGATTCTTATTTGAATTGTATTTAATTTAAATGTCAATTGATGGTGTAAGTTCAACATTGTTATAGTATCTGCACATCTAAGAATATGGTATATGTTTCTATTTGTTGAGGTCTTTTTTCTTGTCTGTTAAAGAAGTCATAATTGCTTTCATATAGA
Organism: Lepilemur ruficaudatus; assembly: GCA_963574885.1. Lineage (NCBI taxonomy): Eukaryota > Metazoa > Chordata > Mammalia > Primates > Lepilemuridae > Lepilemur > Lepilemur ruficaudatus. The sequence goes on along the minus strand of CAUYRT010061866.1, from coordinate 220,353 downwards.
TCTTGTATCTTTTTTGTTAAAAAGAACATTCATTCCTAAGAATTAGTGTTCTTGCTATGGCAAATGGAATATTTTGTTTGTTTGCCAATTGCTAAAATAGAGAAAAGACCTTCATTTTTTAAAATTCTGTATCTACCTACTTCTTGATGTTTTGATGAATCCTCCTAATTTTATATTGTCATCTTTTGAGAATTTCAGGTATACAATAATAGCAACAGTAAAAAACAATTTCACTTCTTTTTCAGTGTTTATGCAGGCTACTAAACTTTCTTGGTTTTGTTTTTGTATATGATAGAAGCATTAAAAACAGTAGCAAATGATGATGATGGTAACTCGCATCTCTCACCCTGTTTAATTCCTGATCTGACTTTAATTTAAATGATTTTAGTTTTTTCGTCTTTTAGAAACATGTTCATTTTTGGGGTAAATTTTATTTTACTTAAATGGTTTTCTTTTATCTCTGAGTTGAAATTTTTATTAGGAATGTCTGCTAAATTTTATCAAGAGCTTTTTCAGCCCTTGATGAATGTGATTTTCTTTGATTTGTTGATGGAGTAAACATATAATTTATCAACATATGATAGACTTCTTTATATTGAACTCTACCTACTGTTGGCTTCATAGACTAAATTTCTACAGACCAAGTACTCCTAAAGTCTTTGTTTTCTGATCTTTTAACAAGGGCTCCGTAACCTTGGTCTCTAAATAGAGCCTGTCAGACTCAGAGGGAAGAAAGCCTAATAAGTAATCCACAGGGACTCTGACGGCATCTCTTACCTGCAGTTGCCTATAACTCCTATAGCTGTTTGGCGAATCAAATGAGTTGGAGTTGAAAATGAAAGGCTAAGAAAGCCTTTCTGGTTTCTAGCTTCCAGAATCATCCTCTGTCCTTTCTTTTGGCTTTTACCTTTTGTATTAGTAACTCTTTTCCTTTTAATTCAGTGCTTAGTAGCACAAATTTACATGAGAACTGCTTCTTCAGCAGATCCTTTTAAGAAATGAGAAAATAATGAAATAGCAACCTATTCTGATGTTTCTCTTTCCTTCCATGAAGTTGGCCTTGTCTTTTCTGAAACTTTATTTGCATTGTTTTCTGTAGTGATTTTCAGCTTTGGTGGGTTGCCATGAATTGCAAACTTTTATCCAGAACCTAAACTAATAGCAAGCCCTTATAACCAGTATTTACATTTCTAATTGTTTGTCAGAGGCAAGCCCTGGAGGCCCAACAACATTGTGCTGTTCTGGAAAATATAATTTAAATATCCAGTTATAATGTCATTATTAAGCTGTGGGGTTTTTTGTTTGTCTAATTGTTTTTTGAGACAGTCTCGCTCTGTTGCCCCAGCTGGAATGCACTGGCATTATCATAGTTCACTGCAACCTCAAACTCCTGGGCTAAAGCAATCCTCTTGCCTTAGCCTTCCAGAGTGCTAGGATTACAGGCATGAGCCACTGTGCCTGGCCTGTTTTGTTTTCAGATTAAAAATCTCTCTGGTAGATTTGGTGTTAGGAAGAATTGAATAATATTAGTCATGAGAACTTGCCTATGGATACCCAGCAATAAAAGGGGATCAGTTTGGCAAAAAGAATACTGGCCATGGAGTTGGGAAGCCTGAGTAGTAATATAGTTTCAGCTCTGCCAGTAGCTTGTATGAACTCAAATGAGGTTCTGCACCTGGGGCCATTCATTTCGTTTTCTCTCAAATGAGATTGCTGAAGTAAGCCATAGATCTTTCTTTGTAAGGTTTGACATTCTGGAAAATCTGTTTGAGTCCTTCCTGGCCCTCCACCCCAAAATAGGCCATGATTCCACTGTTCCACAACTGAGTACTCTTGCTATCTTGTTTTATAAAAAAATAGGTGGTGAGTGGACAATAGAACTGTATTATCTGCTTCCATATAGCAATTGCTTTAATAGGTCCCTTTAAATTATTATTTGTGAAATAATTTTAAGTCCTTATATCTCTGTCAAGTTATTTCCCCTATAGTGAGTTTCTGTAAGTCATATCTATCTGGAGAGTTCTAAAGGCTTCCTGAACTATAAGACTGGAAACATACTAGATTTGACCACGTTAAAATTACTGATATTTGGCAGGTTTTGACTCAAAATTATGCCCTAACTTAATAATTGTAGGTGAGTTAAACAGTTATCCTACTGGGGTTTTACTTGAAAGATCTTTCAACCTAAAAGCAGAATTTCCTTTTGTTTTATTAGGCATTCATTGTTTATTCAATCAAAAATACCTTTTGAATGCCTGCTTTGTGCCAGGCCCTGTACTAGGCCTTGTGGATATGCCCCTGAATGAAATAAATCTGTTCACTGGTTTGGGGAAGTCTGTAGTCTAATGGGGAAAATAGGCAATTAACTATAAATAATTACAGTAAAATTGCATGAGAGCTATAAAAGAAAGAATACATATTGCTATACTGCAGATGACATGAAGGATTTCTTATCTAAGTATTCTAAAAGGACTCTTGTTCAGAAACAAGTATTAAAAAGAAGGATAGAATTTGAGAACTATTCTAGAAATAGATTCCCAGGACTTGGTGACTAAAAACAGTGCATTAAAGGAAAGAGTGGTCAAGTTGACTCCTTGGTTTCGTACTGGAGCACCTGGGAAAATGTTGAAAAAAAAAGAAAGGCGTATTTCATGGGGAAAATGTATTTGATTTTGGATGTGCTGTGGTTGAAGTATCTACTGGGTATCCAGATAGAAGGAAGATATGTCACTAGCAGGTAAATGGTAGATGGAAAAGAGCTCAGGAGTGAGTTCAGGGCTAGGCAGAGAAATTATTTGTGTTGAGGGAATAATTGATTCCATATCATCATTTCTTCTTTCTGGGTACCTTCACTGCTTTGCATTTGCATAGCCTCAATGTATGATAGCATTGTATCCAGATAGCTGTTGTGTGCCTTTCAACTATGCAGTCACAGTAAGAGAGGGCATTTTAGCTCAGGAACCCAGCCTCAAGCAGTACAGCATGATTGGTGGAAAAACACTGGCTCTTTAAGAAGGCTATTTTAGTTTTATTAGCAGAAAGTGAGTAAAGTTATATACCCCCTATCTGCTAGCTGTTCATAAGCCTTTTGTATACACCGTCTTTATTTTTCAACAACTCTGTGAAATAAGGAGTATTGTACTCATTTTACAATGATGAAACAGACGCTAAGAGAAGCTAAGTAATGTTAGAGCAAGAATTTAGGGTGTTCCTTCGATGCTATTGGTCTTTTTCCTATGCCACACTTTGCTATGTTTTTCTGGTAAGACCTGTCAAATATTGTTGTCGAGCTTTTGCCCAAATAGGTTTTTTAATGTCTTGCCTTTGTGTAATAAGCACACTGCTTCAGATTTAAAATGTTATTCATTAAATTCTGGTTATGAATGGCCACTTGTCTGCAGTAAGAAAGCATATGTATAAAATGAGTAAAAAGTAAAAGTTGGATCACATGTGTCTCCACTCACATGTGTAGACCTCCTGGAATGCTATCAAATGCCAACATTTCTTTTCTTTTACTCTGCTGGGTGTGTGGAACTTTATTTAGAAGGATCAATTGAAAGTTCAGAGATACCTGGAGGAAAAGATACTAATACTACACATTTTCATAGCACCTGACTCCCAATTAGCTGAAAATTGTCATTGTTTATGACATGACCAGAAAGCCATAATATAGTCTCAGTTTGCATTGTTTTGAATAGGCAGAAACGAGACTGTGTATCCTAAGGTACAAAGGCTAATTTGCATCATGAAACTTCCTGTAATTTTCAAGCCTGAGTGAATGAAGTAGGTAATGCTTTTCTATCTTTTGCATATCTGTGTACTGCTTCTCAGCAAACTAGAAGCAAAAAATGGCTTCTGAAAACTATAGGATAGTGTCAAATACAGGCACGATGTATTAAATATTTTTCTCTCCTATGTGTGTACTGTTTCTGCAGTATTCAGAATTAGCGGTATTTTATTTTTCTCTTGAAAAACTGATTTTAAAGTTTCTTAATATTAGCCTAAATCATGAGAGAGAAAATTAATGGTGAATTTTTAGCCTTCCAAGTTCTAACTTCTTGTGCGGCTGAATTATGATTCTCAATTGCCATGTTCTGTTAACACACTTCCTTTCTTTAATATTGCTCTTTGTTCATTGGGAAAATGCCACAAGAAAATAGGAATTTCCTTATGCCATTCCCCATCTGGCAGTGTATTTCAGTCTAATTCCTGACATTCTGTCCTGGTTACTACCCGTTCTTCTTGCTAGCAGTCTAAATTCTGCTTATCTGCTAAAAGGGGGATTCCAGACAGACGAGGAAACAGCTTTCAAATGCTGCACTGCAGGCATACTAAGTCATTCCCCCCACTGTGCAGTCTGGAAATTGAGGAGCACTTCTCTGGCGATGCATTCTAATGAGTTGTTAAAGATGCCCGAGTGTGTGCTTGTACATGCGTTTTCTTTCCCCTCCCCCTTTCTTCCTTTTCTCAAGCCCCCTCTTCTCCCTGTTTCCCCTCCTCCTCCTTTATCCCCTCCCTCCGTGTCTCAGTTCTGCAGTACACAGGGCTGAAGCACATTCCTGCTTTGCCAGGCTTTCCGTTAAGGATGTATTGTGGCTTTTGTTTGGATTGCAGCATACGGAATTACAGGTAACATTCTGAAATTGAGCTAAACATTTAAATTCTGTTGAAATGTTTTTAAAGAGGCAAAATATTACATTGGAATTGATGAAGAAAATAAGTTATTGTGGATAATTTTATTAATGGTAATTGTAGTGAAGTGTTTTCAGAAATGTTATAAGCAAATTCCTTTTCTGCCCCAAAAGGCTCAGATAAAAGGAAATGGGTGTAGATTGATCTGACTGCAATTGATTTTATGTTGATCTTGAAAGATTGATGTTGCTGCTACTCATCTGTAGAGTAAGGACCACTTGTATGGGGTGCTATTGAGGGTAGCCATGAATATTGATACCAGGAAGGGTGGAGTGGGAAGGATGATGCTAGTCTGAGCTAGCCAGGTTCTTTGATTAGGGCATTGGATGCAAAATGTAAAATGCTCTCTCCTTTTCTTCTATCAGCTGTTCAGAGGAGACTCATTACAACTCCTGCTGAAGCTCCTAATCTTCCTCCCTTCTCTTCTGCCCCTTCCCCCTACTCTCACTTGGCCTGAAGACGTTGTCCCCAGAGTTTGCCTTACTCCCCTGGTGCTATGTGTATGGTGAACCTGGCACTATGGCCACATCTGGGACTGGCCAGACAACTACTGCTGGCTCTCCCTATTCCAAGAAGGATTTAAAGGGGAATTGCACTGCAGGCAATGCACCAGAGCAGCGGCATCGGGAGCTTGGGGACTAAGGCTCCTCTGGCGTTATTACACACATGCAAAGCTGACCGCAATGACAGCAGCTGCTCCTTTGAACTGTTGGCAGCAGCCAAGCGGCAGCATGAAGTGAGAGATCATTACTGAGCTCAAGATGAACTCCACCTTGGATGGTAATCAGAGCAGCCACCCCTTTTGCCTCTTGGCATTTGGCTATTTGGAAACTGTCAATTTTTGCCTTTTGGAAGTGCTGATTATTGTCTTTCTAACTGTATTGATTATTTCTGGCAACATCATTGTGATTTTTGTATTTCATTGTGCACCTTTGTTGAACCATCATACTACAAGTTATTTTATCCAGACTATGGCATATGCTGACCTTTTTGTTGGGATAAGCTGCCTGGTCCCTTCTTTATCACTCCTCCACTACCCTCTTCCAATAGAGGAGTCCTTGACTTGCCAAACATTTGGTTTTATAGTGTCAGTTCTGAAGAGTGTCTCCATGGCCTCTCTGGCCTGTATCAGCATCGATAGATACATTGCTATTACCAAACCTTTAACCTATAATACCCTGGTTACACCCTGGAGACTGCGCCTGTGTATTTTCCTGGTTTGGCTGTACTCAACCCTGGTCTTCCTGCCTTCCTTTTTCCACTGGGGCAAACCTGGATATCATGGAGATGTGTTTCAGTGGTGTGCGGAATCCTGGCACACCGACCCCTACTTCACCCTGTTCATCGTGATGATGTTATATGCCCCAGCAGCCTTTATTGTCTGCTTCACCTATTTCAACATCTTCCGCATCTGCCAACAACACACAAAGGAAATCAGCGAGAGGCAAGCCCGCTTCAGCAGCCAAAGTGGGGAAACTGGGGAGGTACAGGCCTGTCCCGATAAGCGTTATGCCATGGTCCTGTTCCGAATCACTAGTGTATTTTACATCCTCTGGTTGCCATATATCATCTACTTCTTGTTGGAGAGCTCCACTGGCCACAGCAACCGCTTCATATCCTTCTTAACCACCTGGCTGGCTATTAGTAACAGCTTCTGCAACTGTGTCATTTATAGTCTCTCCAACAGTGTCTTCCAAAGGGGACTAATGCGCCTCTCAGGGGCCATGTGTGCTTCTTGTGCAAGTCAGACCACAGCCAAGGACCCTTACACAGTTAGGAGCAAAAGCCCTCTTAATGGATGTCATGTCTGAAGTGGCTCAGGTATTGGATGACTCTGTGTGTGGTTTTCTTTCTTCTTTTTTATCTCTTAGTGTTCCTAGCTCACTAGGAAATCTGGGAGAGAATAATTTGACTCTAAGCAATAGCAAACAAATGATCCATCCAAATACCTTCTAAGTTTACAGAAATGATTTTTAAAACTGCTTTTGAATCAGAAGAATCAAGATCATGAAGATAAATTAGTCTTGGTTCCACGTTTTGAAATGTTATGGAAATGACTACAGTTCTCAAAATTAAAATGAATAAAGTTATATCTAACACCTCTCTCCAGCTGGCATGATGGAACCTGAGTGTGAAAAGCGTCAGCATTTTAAAAAGTCATCATTTTCTTGTCGCTTTCTGAGTTTTTTCCAGCTATTTGGGCTTCATGTGCAATTAATTTTTTTCAACAGGAATATTGAAATATGGTGATGAAATAACAGGTTTTAAAAAAATTTTTTATGTATGCCAAAGTGTAACTACACTCCAAGTTTCAACACTGTCATTTTGAAAGCCAGAAGTTTTATGTCTTATTCTCTTGAGATAATTCTCAATAGGGTGAATAATGTGAAGAGTTAAACATTAATTTTAGAATTTTATAATGAACCATGAGGCAAAAATGCAATCAAATCATACAACTTACGAAAAACTGAGCAAGTTTTTTTGCCATGATTCACAGAGATCTAAAGATATGTGTACATAGACGTGATTGTGCTATAGTATTTTTACCCATACCTATGTGTGTGTGTATATTGAGAATATTTGAATTTAGATTTCTCTTTTACAGCAAAATGTGTTTCAATTAAAAAATAATTAAATGATAGGCTGACGACTATCAATTTTGTAATAGTGAAAATATATAAAAATGTGTCTTTAATGTTCTCTATTCTTTTTATCCAAAGACTTTTGAAATACTAGAACATCAGGGAGATAAGTCATAAGCAACTGATTCAGAAAATGTACTGTAGTATACTAATTTATTTTAAAAATAGAAGGGAGTTAAGTGAGACATTCTCTGTGTGGCTAGATGGAATCAACTAATATAGTAGCAATTAGTTCTTTTTGAAAAGCATTCAGTTAGTGTTAAGGAATCCACATTTGAAGAAGAGAAAGGGAAATTGTAATCTAAGTCTTTGTTATTGCTATTTGCTTTCTGGGAAAAAATCCTTTGGCATACTGTTCTTTCTTTAATAATTTTTTTCTTTTTTTGTTGTTGCCATAGTACTAGCAGAGTCTGTAGGGTTTTATTACTGTTCTATAGAATTATTGTTGAGAGTGGTCTGCGTTTGTATGTAGTAGTGATGTTTTGCTCTTAAAAGTGATTATCTTTACAGCAAGAGATTTATTTTTCAAAAAGGACAGAACGATTTCTGGCAGCTCTAGGCATGAGAGTATATCCTCTACTTTTCTACTGGTTTAATGTTTTGGAAATCTTCAGGGCACTTATTTGATCTCTGCCTTTGGCTAGATATTGTAATCTGAATACGACAGTGGTGTTCAGTGAGATAGAAGATGGAAGAAACCCAAGGGACATGGGTTAAAGTGGATTTCTGAATCCATGAAAGGACATGGATATTTATAAAACAGGCAGATATGCTTTGATTTTCCATCATGATGGTTAGAAACCCCACTCCCCTTTTTAAATAAAGGGCAGTGTTATTATGATACTAGGTTTTACATTATCAACTTAATTTTAATCTCAGATGTGCTCTATTTAAACTTCTTTAAGTGACCAAGTGTTATGTAAACATTCAGACTTCAGATTCTGAGTTCTTTCCAAAAGCTTGCTTGCTCTTTATATTTAGTGTTAGCAAACTTGATTCTAAGCCGTTTCAAAATTTGGAACACATACTTAAATTGCAAGTTATGTTAGAAATGGCTTTGTTAAATTGCCATTTCAAGTGGATAGCCTTTTCTGCTGGATTCTGAAAAATAGTTGTGTTGTACACATTTCCCCTTTATTTTAGTAGTATAGATCTTAAAAAAAACAATTTATCTTTTTTCATATATGTTAGAGAATGTAACCTGTTCACATTTGCAGTTTGCTTATGAATTTTTATTTCAGCAAATAGAGGAATCTTAAAGACTTAATTTTTATGTAAAAATGATGTTAAATCAGTAAGTTTTACCTTTTTAAAAAAATTTTTTTTCCAATAGAGTTCCATTTTGTGAGGATGGAAAAGAGAAAATATCTTTTTAAATTTTCTGATAATGGTTAATCAAGCTGGTCTTTTAATGACTGCAAAGACAACTTTTTTTTTTTAGACAGAGTCTCACTCTGCCCAGGTTGGAGTGCAGTGGCACTATCATAGCTCTCTACCCCCCAGTAGCTAGGACTACAGGTGCGCATCACCATGTCCAGCTAATTTTTAAAAATTTTTTTGTAGAGATGGGGTCTCCCTGTGCTGCTCAGACTGGTCTTGAACTCTTGGCCTCAAGCAGTCCTCCTGCCTCCGCCTGCCAAAGTACTTGGATTATAGACAAGAGCCATGAGAGCCACGCCTCGCTGACAGCTCTTTTAATAGGATCTTTTGTTAGTAAATGTTCACCTTCTTTTCCTAGTACCAAATTTGAATTTTAATAGAAGCATTTTTTTCACATTAGAATCTCTATTATTGTCTCAGCCCAAAACTAATGTAGAAAGTAGATAAAGTAATTTTAAAGAAAAATATAGAATCTCTCCCCCAACTGATACAACTCGATACTTGCTTAATATCAAGTATCTTTCCAGTTTGTCGTGTCTTTATTGTGCTATATGAACTCTAAGGTTTCTTCTAGGTATCAGTTCTCTTAGTCTCACATTCCCTGCCCATACTGCCTTTTTTATTATATGTGTTGTTTGTGCTTGTGTTGGGGGAGAGGAGATGCACCTGGATGACTGTGGCTGAGGGCATTTTCTATGTGATGTGTTTGGAGACTTTGTGTTTAACTGATCTTTTCATCCTGGCATATTTAATGTGACATTTGATGATGTTTGGTTTAAATACAAATCTGACTAGTTTATATTAGAAAAAAGTATGTTTTTATACTCAATTACCTTGGCTTTGGAAGAATAGCTCACTTGACTTTATATGGTATGTGACTGGTATCAGAGGAAGCATATGCTTTTGGTAATTGTGCTGAAATTATTTCATAGTAAATTTTAATATATGATTATACTACTAAATAATTAACTATATTTGTAAATTAGTTGTGTGTTTTTATGGAGTGATTTCAGTAAAGACATGGGGTTTTTTTTCCTCCTAGAGTGGAAATGCAATTACAAATGGACTAGCATGCTCTGCTTTAATGAGAGCATTATCTTAAACTAGAATGGGTATTTGTATTTTTCATGGACCTGTTGACTCTTACCCAAAATTTCATTTTGGAAAAGGATTTCTTTAGGCTTTATTACTGCTAAATTCTTTTTGAGCCTTTTATAATGGTTTTTCCTTTTTACTTGAATAATGGTCTCAGTATTTTAAGGATTGGGAAAACTTGAATTTTTGTACTATAAATATACATTGTCCACCTCTTTGAACTTGAAGATGAAGCCGACAGGTTACATACTCCCAGATGGTGGAGTGGGTTCTGGGAGGGTTTCCTTAGCTTTTCAGTTTGTTTGAAAAATCTGCACAGTGAGATTGTAGAAAATGTCTTAATTTTAGTGACTATGTGTTTTTGTATTATAAGTAATTTGTGAAATAAATTATTGGCAAACCAGAATTCATTGTTATATGAGCAAATTTTGGGAAGTCTAAGGATGAGAGAATCATAGCACTAGGAGATTTTTGAAGTCTTCACACATGCTTCTGTGTGTTGATTTTTGCATAACTTCTTCATTTCAGGTTCAAGCAAAACTATATTTATGTTGAATATCCATGTTGTTAACACAGTTAACTGCCATGTGAGTTGTATTTAACTCATGCTGGTTTTGAGCCTGGGGCCTCGTGAAGCAAAACCCTGGGCAAAGCCCTGTAGTTGGTTCATGAAAATCTTACATATTGATGTTCTTATTGTTACGGTTAATATTTTCAATTTAAATCTAAAAATGTGGATTAAATGAATAGAAATCAATACATTTCATTTTTCTGTTTATGTTTACCTTTAAATTACACTTAAGCCTGACAGGTCAAGAAAAACACTTTACTGTTAAGAACTATTTTTCAGGTTTTCACATTACTTTTTACATTACTAATTTTCAAGTTTTTACTTTACTTTTTTATTGAAGAAAACAAAAATAAATTTTTCATTAAATTAGAAAGGATTATTTTGTTTTTGAAGTTTTTATTCTGTATTCATAATAAAACGCTGTGGCCCCAAGGAAAACTTTCTTTTTCCTAGTGTGGCAGTCAATGTGTTAATATTATTTTGCAGACCTTGAAAATGTTGTAGACATTTCTTATGTCTGTAAATGAACCATTTGGCTTTTCTTCAAAATTTGAGTGACAAAGGGGCATCATGATATGATAAAAATGAACTTTGAACTGAGAATCAAAAATGCAGATTTGTTTCTAATTAACTAGTTTTGTAAATTAGGGCAAGATACTTCTCTAAGCACTTAATTTCTTCCATAAATGGAGACAGTGATCCCTTCATACCTCATAGGGTTACATGGAAGATTGAATCAGAAAATGATTATGAAAGTACTTTGTAAATTGTGAAGTGCTTTGCAAATAAAAATAATTTCTGTTATTTGTATTTGCCATGCTTTTACATGTAAGGAAGCCATACATCATAACGTGCTCCCTCACATTAAGATCTTTGAAGCTCAATGCTATATCGCTCCTCCATGCTATTTAGCAATCCCGAACCTGAGTAGAGAGACAGGATAAATCCTCGTCTTTCTGAAATAACAGTAGTCTTAAATCCAACATAAAACTGCTTTCATTTACTTCCTTCACTTGTCTACTGAACTCTAAGGCAAGGGACAGTGTATCAATATTTTTATCCCCAAAATCTAACATAGGACCTGACTCAGAGCAGAAATTTTAGTAAATTTTACAGAATTAATAAATGAACTCAATAATTATTGCATCTATTCATCAGCCTTCTCCCTTCTGTTTGTGATTACAGGACAGTGATGTTCAAAAGGTAGTCCAGAGCCCTGTAAGCATCCTTCCATTTGGCCTAGGCCATTCTAGACTTCAATAATATCTCCTTTTAGTACCAAGAAATTAGTGTGAGAATGTGAGTCTTCTATATGCTAGGTAATTTTACTCCTGGAAACCTTATTGCCTTGGCCCAGGGAGCTTCAGGCAACGCTTTCAAATTGCCAATTTCTTACAGCATGGATAAGAAATAGGTAGTTGGATAACATCTTCCTGGCTCTAGATCCAGAGAAAGGGAGGCTGTAAAATCAGACACAAGGGAGGAGGAGCTGTAGAAAGCCTTGGTGAAAGAAACTGTTGTAACTATGTGGGTGTTTTTTTTTTTTTTTTGGTCTCCCTTTCAGTCTTCCCTTCCATCCTTTTCCTAACACACTATTGGTCGTGTATCCAGAAGGAAGTATTTCCTTGATACTGCCATAGGATATGGAAAATTATTTAAGAGCAGTGGCTTTTAGGGAAACTAAGAAGCAATTAAGAAGCACTTATTTAGTGAGCTCTGCTGTGTGCCACATGGTATAGCTCAGAGAGGGATCCTCAGAGAGTGATCTAAAGAACTATCATCCCTTTCTTGTGAACTTTATAGCCTATAGGTGTTCCATGTGGAAAAATTACATGATTATTAATCTTCTGAAAGGCCTTTATCTGAAGAAATTTACCAAGGCCTCCTCCTGGTAGAACACCCAGTGGGTCTGTTTCTTGGGTGAGATCACATGATGCTGGTGTATAAAATCATAATGTCATGTTGTTAATTTAAAATAAGAAATGGATGCAATAGGGAGCAGTCTTTCCATAATGGTAGATCTTTATGGGAAGCCAAACCATATTTAGAAGATTGCTTGGTGAGGATGGAATATCAAATAATGGTTCTGTAATGTGAACATTACTGGTATCAGACTAAGCTTGATGTCTAGTCTCCACAATTGGGAGAGACTAGTTCCTGGAATCATAATAAAAGATGAAATCATCCCTACTTCTAGTACTAGCCATCCTACTTTCTAATTAGAATATTGCAGTATTTCTTTAGTTGATTTCTTTTGTTACTTGCCTTTTAGTCAAATTCCTTGCAAGTCTTAGTAATCTGTAAGTCTGTGACTCATTCTTTGTCTTTAAGTTGGTTTTGTATCACCGGTCTTATCTTTTTCTTTTATCATAAAACACATTGTTTTTATGATTTATTATTCAAAGGGCATCTTTATTCCTTTATATTAGTTTGGGAAAGCAACTGATCTCCATTTTAATGTAGTACCTAGTTGGAAAAGCAAGATATATGAAAATGCCTATAAAAATTAATAGTATCAGATAATTAAGATTGAGATATTAACTATATAGAATGTTATATATCATTCTAGTCATATCTGGTAGAGGAGAGTGGGGTGGCATGGTTGATTTGGAAAGGACCTTAGAAATAACGTGATCTGATTCTGTCATTTTAAAGACAGGAAACCAGTTTGGTGGTCACACATCTATTTATGATAATACCCAGACTTCCTGCTTCCTAATTCATTTCCCTTTTCTGGTACACCATGTTGCTTTTCCAGAGGAGTTGGAATTTGGCTTGCCTCAGCCATGTCTGTGGTATGCACACATGTATGTATATGTAATGCTAGATGTAGGAAGCATGAGCAACAATATGAATGTTAATTGAGGCTTATTGTGTTTCTGGAGAATTTTATAAACTTTATCATATTTAATCCTTCCAACATTGTATGAGCTAGTGACTATTATTAACTCCATTATACAGACGAGGAAACTGAGATTTAGAGTTGCCAGAGTCACACCACTTATAAGTGGAAGCTTTGGGATTCAAATCCAAGTCTTTCTGACTCCAAAGCCCTTCCATTTAATTTTCACTGCACTCAGGTATTTTTCATTTCCCTATTTTACAGATGAGGAAATTTATTGAGGTTAACAAACTTCCAAGGTTACACATATAGTTAGTAGTGAATGTTATGATTCAAATCCAGTTCTTTGATTCTAAAGCTTATGTCCTTTACCAGCATATAAACTTTGTCTTGAAAAGTATGATAGTCTTCCTGCTAATACAGCAAATTGAATATGCATGTTTCTGTTAACTCCGCTCTAAAGAATAGCAAAGATATAATAAATATGGACAAAGAGAAGGAGAGCAGAGATGATGGCAGATGAATGATGCCAACAAAATTTTGGAATATAGAAACCCAATGGACAAGTGGTAATTGACTCAGCAGAATCTACAAAGCTGAATCCTGAAGTCAAGAGAAGGGAAAGAACAAAAAGAAGCAAGCTAATTTGTCCATAGAACCCAGTAACTGTTTGGGAATTGCGTTCTGAAGATGCATCTACAAGTGTGGAGTAGTATGAAATAGAAATTTCTGAAAACAGAGTAATTGATTGTTTATATAAGAAGCATTTATTTAGACACCATCACCCCCCACTCCTCTTCCTCATCCCACCTTAATCCCTATTCCAGGTTGGCCGAAGCTGGCAACTGGTTTTTTATCATTCCAGCAGAAGATGGGAGAGTGACTCTGGGGGGAAGTTGAACCACAAACACTCTGGATGCCAGGCATAGCTGAGGATGGGACTAGGGTACTTTGTTGAAAACGTGTATTAAGAGATAGTCTATATGTTAAGTAATCATCCCCTTTGTCCCACTGCACTTCCAGAATGTTCTAAACAGGAAATAAGAGGAGTCCATTCTGGGGACTGACATTTGAGAGCTTGAAAATAAAGCACCACAGTCCCTGCCCAGTCACCTTAAGATGATGCCCATCAATCAACAAATCCCACTCATGCATAGAGCTTCCAATTAGTTTTTTATTGCTTCTTTTTTAATATTAACAGATACTCGGAGATTACTGGACTTTTAGAAAAGGTTTGCCCATAAAATACAGAGCCCTAAACAGTCAAATGGACAACAGAAATCAGAGGAAACAGAAACAATGCATATTGCTAAGGAGAACATTAAAAAAAAAATCCAGCTATAAGTAATATTCTCAGAGATTTTTATATCCATTAAAAGGGAACAGTATGCTGTGAAAAATGAACAGGAAGAGAACAAGAAAGAGTTCTCAATATGTAAAGTATAATAAGACATTTTAAAATCAATGAGAAAGCTAGAAAATAAAGTAGGCCAGATATTGAAACAAAAGACACAGATGGAAAATAGTAGATGTAAAGAAAGACAATTAGAACCTCAATCAAGTAGGCACAATACCTAACATGATTTTCCAAAGCGGAATAGAGGAAAAGAAAGTAGGAAATTCTCAAATATCTTAAGAAAATTTTCCAGAACTAAAGAGTATGAGTTTCCATAATGAAAAGACCCAGTTCATTGTAATAAAAAGACTTGCACTGTGGCAAATCATTATAAGATTTCAAAACACCGGAGATAAAGAGAAATCCTCAAAGTTTCTTGTTCTGCAGGAGGGGTGAGAGAGTAGAAACATACAAACTATAGGGTTCTGAATATTGTTGGACTTTCTGCCACACTGAATAAAGCTAGAACACAATGGGGAATAACTTCAAAGTTTTGAGGAAGAGTGATTTCCCGCTCTCAATTTTATGCCCAAGCCAGCATTCAAGTGCGAGGGTAAAATAAACCCATTTTGAGATATGCAGGGTCTCAAAATAGTCACCTGCCTTACGTACTTTCTTAGGAAGTTACTGAAGGATATGCTTCTCCAGAATGAGGTAGGAAACCAAGAAAGAGGAAGATACAGGATCCAGGAAACAGGGTCTCCAACACAGAAGAATGGTGAAGGGAATTCCCACGGGAAGGAAAGCCCTAGGAAGACAGCTGTGCAGGAGACCTAGAGAGCAGCTCATCTAATTTGGAGCAAGGAGAAGGAATGCATTGGGAAGTATGTTTCTAGGAAAAAATAATTGATTATGATGAGAGGAATTTACAGTTTTGTCAGACTTTTAGGGGAAGATTTAGTGATAGATACAGAGAAAACCAAGGAAAAGAAAAAAGTAGGTAATAACTTCAGAAAAAAATAGGCGAAGGAAATCAAATCATGATACACTCTGTGGTGCAGATTTAGCCAAAAATGGTAGCAAAACTATGATGAGAGGATGAGGGTTGGGGAAGTATTTGTGAGGTGAGTGTGGGTATGTGTGGTATGTATTAATCATAAAGCTACAGTATTCTGTACCATAAAGTCCGAAGCTAATGTCTAAAGTGGAAAAACCAAGAAAATTGCACTTTTATTCAAAAATATGAACAGCTAAAAGAGAGAGATGGAATGGTTGTCTCTAAGGAACAGAGTGTAAAGGAGTGATATTTATTTCATTATAACCTTTGTACTGTTTGACCTTTACAACTATGTAAGTGCATTATTTTTTATGAAAAGGATAGCCCACATTTAGAGTAAGGCAAACAAATTTTAGCAGAAGTAAAGGGAAACCAGGAGAACGCAAAAAGTGAGGGCATAATAGCACTATATTACCCGTAGCTCTTTAAATAACAGTTTCCTATTCATCATGTCATTTCATCCTCCTAGAAATATAGGCAAAGTCAATATTATTTTTACAATTGTGGGAACAGAATTTTGGGGCTGTAAGACCCCAGAATTTGGGGCCTGCAAATGAATGGTTCCTAATCTACGTCACTACGCCTCATAGGTATCTGTTTGAATCTTTTCAGATTTTGTCACTTTGGTTTTTACTAAGAAGACAGCAGGTACTGGAAAGCATCCTTTTTAAAATCATGACAAGGAATATATGAAGACAAATACATGCATGTGTATGTGTATATATAATGAACGTGTGTGTCCTGGCACACAAGTTATACAAGGCCTGGCATTATGAGATAATGAGAGGAATGCAAAGTGCTATGTAATGTTCATGGATAAGGAGGTACATGGTAGATAGATTTCCTTAGAAGGTGGTATATGAGATGGGCTAGGCTCTGGACAGAGTAGGATTTCTGTAGTCTGATTCCCCTCCTCACTCTACCCTATTCCTTGAATGAGATTGCCATAAAGTACCCAGCTGGACAAAATTAAAGAAACCCAAAGGATCAACAGACAAAAGACCCTAATAAGGTGATCTGCAAATTATCAAACAATATATATAACATGAGAAAGACCTTTGTAAAGTGTATCGTTATTGTTCGATTACCATGACCATAGTCACTTAATGAAAGATTTATTGCCTTGTTACAAAAGGACTGTACTGGCTTTGAACAAAATACAAAAGTAATAGTCCTTTTAAAGTAAAACTTTAAATTCTATCAGCTTTCAACAAATACTTACTGAATGGGTAAGATAGCATTTTGGAGAGAAAGCTAAAGTTACAGCATGATTTATTTCTGAAATTTCTTCCAGAAAATGAGGTGTAACCTCCACTGCCAAAGCCATTATTTATAGCTAGACCAAAAAAAAAATTTTTTTAAGAAGGCCATTTGTGGGTCTCTGTCTTCATTGGCTCCTAGGATAGGAAGCAGAATCTGACTTAAGCCTTTTTCATTTTTAAAAGTTCTCCTTTATGACATGGTATTTATAGGAATGAAACCCATTCCTGCTTATGTTACGTTAACATTACGTATTGCTAACATCATTGCATGGAGGATGTGTGTTTTGTGTTGTAGCCTATAGAACACTGGAAATAAGGTTAAAACAAAATTTAGATCCTAGTTCTGGCAATTAATTAGGTAATCTTCATCTGTCTGAATTTCAGAAGGATACTCATCTTTGAATGAAGATGACACCAACATAGCAGTAGTTCAAGATCAGATTCATGTTACATTAATAGTAAGGCTCTTTTAAGTTGTTACTGTAATTACTTCATACTCTTCAACCATTGTTTTTGTCTGAGATAAAGACGAAGGTGGTGAAAAGAAAATGGGTTAATACCCTCTCATAAGAATTATTGTGAAAATTAGATACTGTCACATCTAAAGTATATAGAATTATACTTGGTGGCATCCTAGAAACTCAATAAAAGACGGCTGCTATTATTTCTTTATCACACAGAAGTCAATCTCCCAATGACTTCCAGGGCCTGCAAACTGGCACGTACCCTCAGAGGAAAAGCCTTGGGTAAACGGAGTGGGCTGGTATGCTTCCTTCTCTCAGGGATCATAAATCCCTCAAGTTCTGCCTTGATTTGCTTCAGTTCTTTCGAACTGATGTTTTATGGATTTTGTCCTGCTTTTATAGTATGTTTGATAGACATACAATATTTAGATTGTTTATCAAGGAACAAATCATTGCGGCTTACGGTGAAAGATTTAGTAATTTAGAGGCGGAAAGGAATTTTGAGGCTGGAGTGGTAAAGAGGGGTCACTTTATTATAATTGAACTTTAAAAATGAGTTGGTCTTAGGAAAATAAAAGTTTGACAGATGGTTATTTTAAGCTTCAGTGTCCTAATGGAAAGGGGCCATTTATATACTTAAAAGAATAAAGAGACCATGTAATGTGTAGTGATTAAAACTATGTGTTTGTGAGGCAGACAGACCTGGGTTTGAATCCTAATCCTGTTACTTAGTAGCTGTGAGACCTGGGGCAAAGTATATAATCACTCTTATTGTCCATTGTCTTAACTAATGACACTGTCTCATTTAAGTACTGTGAGGATTAAATGAGCTAATGCATGTGAAGCTCTTAGCGCAGTTCTTGGCATGCAGTAGGCACTTAGTACGTTAGCTGGTATTGCTGTCTGCCTTGGAAATTGGATAGCATGGATGGAGCAGAAGTTTCAATTTGAGATATGATGGAGAATAAGGTCAGAAAGATAAACTGCTGATATACTTATCTGGAGTAAATGGCTAAGGGATTTTATTCTAACTAGGAATTGAAGATAGACTTGAGATTTTTGAGTAGGGAATGACATAAATGTAGAACCCTAAAGTAACAGAACTAGAAGATTCCTTAGGCGTCATAATCTGGACTCTCGCTGTCATAGATGGGAGAAAGGAGACCCAGAGTAGTACAAAATTAATTAGTTGCAGAAGTGGCACTAAATCTAGGTCTTGGACCATAAGTCCAAAGGGTTATTTGAGATTTGTCAAGTGCTTAGAAAATAGGGGTTTCCAGCAGATTTGGAAAAAAGGAAACAAGTGTTCAGGTTTTGGTTTGTGTTATATAAAATAAATAAAAAGTCTTCCATTGCTACTTTCAGCCAAACAAATTGAGGTTTGAAAAATCTTGATTAGTTAAAAAGTTCTTTTTTATCACTGGTAACAACCCTCAGAAATATTTGGTACAGAGAGTTAAAAAAAAAAAAAAGAAATGAGTGGTTCTGTTATAGAATGCCTTCATTGACACTTCATAGTATTCATACTGCTAATGAGATGGAAGGGCGAAGTTTTTATTTAAATAAAATTGAAGATCATAGGTTGTGTATATAAACCTTTAAAGTTGCTATTTCCCAAAAATTTTAAATAAAAATATATAAAAAGTTTAATTCTAGGAGAGCCCTTTAGGCATTACTGCATAGATACTGATAGATGTTGGTTGGGATTATTTCCTATGTACCAATAAGTTTTAGGATTTTAGGTTAATAGAAAAAGATCTAATTTACTTATAGCATTATACATTAATAATGAAATAAGATACCTTTTAACTATTTCAATATTTCTTGATAATTATTTCTTAAGATTAATTTTTCAGTAGAAAACTTTAAATCTTAAATATGATATTTCTTACCTGTTTGGGCTCCAGAAACCATTTTTGCCTGAAGGCTGCATAAAAATAAATAATTAAAGTAAATGTTGAAACCCAGAATATATACATATAGCATATGAATATGTATATTCTGAATGCAGCTCAGCAGTTCACTGATGGAAATGTTTTGTGACCAGTATCAAACACAGATTTGCATTTGCTATAAGAGCAAGAAACCTCCATAGAATTTTAAACATGTTTTAATATATCTAGCCATTTTAGCTGCTCTATATTTTTGTTACTCAGTAGGCACACTTAAGTTTCTGACTTAAGACTTGTTATTTTCAGAAGAAACTAACTTTTGAAAGTAAAACTGAGCATCTGTTAAGCATTTTGAAACGTTCATAAGCATTTTCTTGGAAATAATTTAATTGATTTGGGTTTGGAAAAATACAACTTCAGGAATATAGGACTTCATTGTGTATGTGTGTGTTGTGTATTATTAGTGGCTGATTTTGAGAAGGTTGTTTTATTCTTTCTTTTTTTTTTTTTTTTTGAGACAGAGTCTCACTCTCTTGCCTGGGCTAGAGTGTTGTGGCGTCAGCCTAACTCACAGCAGCCTCAAACTCCTGGGCTCAAGCGATCCTCCTGCCTCAGCCTCCCAGGTAGCTGGGACTACAGGCACGCGCCACCATGCCTGGCTAATTTTTTCTATTTTTAGTAGAGATGGGGTCTCACTCTTGCTCAGGCTGGTCTCGAACTCCTGAGCTCAAGCAATCCTCCCACCTCAGACTCCCAGAGTGCTAGGATTATAAGTATTTGGACATTCTCACAGTTATCAGAAGCATTTGTTTAGAACATGACTTTATATATAATAATTTCATGTGTTCTGATTTAGCTAACCCATAAATTACCTCCTTCCGCCCACCATCACCACCTTTTTAAACTCAAAATGATACTTTTTATGTTCACTTTGTCAGGTAACAGTTCTTGAGTATTTCCTGCTTCTTGGGCCTCTCCCTGGTGGATTGCTGTGAAGAAGAATCAACAATAGCAAACAGGGAGAAGTTGACAGTACAGTTAGCATTTATGCCTTATCTATACATGATTTGAGACGGTTTTGCCAAACATTGAATAATTTTCCTGTGGGAAACTTCAGCCCTAAAAGGAAATGAACATAGTTAAAGTGCTACATATCACATGGGACTTAGATTTATTTTTAGAATGGCACTATAATGCCATATTTGGATTGAAACAATGTGATAGCGGTGCATGATTTTATTAAACAGAGGGCCATCTTTTCTGAGGAAGTCATCTACTTTCCTATTACATTATGTGCTATAAATTGAATCTGATACTTATATAGCCATTCAACCAATATAGTTTTAAAGTATACAATAAAGTTAGAGGCACTTACTTGGCAAACATTTTTAGAGCCAGCATACTAAGTTTGATTTCTTTAAGAAAGATTCTGTGGCAGTTCAGTGATTATAGTGCATGGTTATCTTTTTGTTCTGTGTATTTGGGGTAAGTTGTTTTCTTTATTAGGAAAGGAAAAGAAAAAGAGTAAATGAGAGGTGTTATTTGGAATTGTTGTAATTATTTGACTTTCTTGAAATGGAAGAGCTCTGTATTCTTTATGATTTCATTTGGTCAAAATGAATTATCATGTTGATTACATATAATAGATTTCTGAACTGCATACTGTCTAATTGCAGATCCCCCATGGGGCACTAGTTCCCAAACATGAAAACCTGCCAAGTACACATTTCGTCCCTTGGCTTCTTTCCCAAGGTTGGAAATATGCCAGCATCATAAATCTCAAATCTGCTGAGAAAGAGCTACCACTCATATACCATGCCTTATGCCACCTGCTTTCCATGTAGTATAAACTCTGTGAGCCGTAGATAGCATAGATTTTATAGATAGGGATATTAAGGTTCAGATTAGTAGAGTGACTTGCCCAAGGTCACACAAACTAGTAAGTGGGAGATGCCGTATTCAGAGACAGACCTTCCCAGCCCTTGAGTTTGTGTTCTGTTCATTACATTGTGATCAAAGCAGAATACCTAAATTCTGTCGTCTTTGTCAGAAGTTCAGCTCTAGCCTCTGTGGCCAGATTCTAAAATGCCTTTATTTACCTCCATGTTCTTGGATATCTGATTCATCTGCTCTGTTTGATGTCTTAGAACTGTAGAATGGAAAATTTAAGACATTGATTACTGAATACCAATCTAATATTTTATTTATTTAGATATATAGAGATCAATTTCTGTCTCTTTTTGGTCTAGCTTTTGAATTCTTTTATTTTGTTAATCAGTGGCAGTTTTACTGTAATTAATAGTTTTTGCCTCCAAGAGCAAATCACCAAGATAAATACACAAAGCAGTATCTGCTCACAAACCCAGTTTTTACTAAAATCCCTGCTATCGCATTGGTGTGGAAGAACAGCACTGCAGGACAGAGATCCCATGGTTCCTAGTTGTAAGGAAAATACTGACTTGAAGAGCAATGTTGCTAGTCACATTGGGATAACTAAAAATGTGTTTGCATGGGTACACATGTATTATGTTCTTGAAAGCTAAATTTAAGATAAGGATGTTTTTGTGTTGTCAGTGTTAAATGAGCCTATCACATATTTATTTGTTAAATTCTTGTTGGTTTGACAATGAAATTGACTTGAGGGTCTTTAATTTGTTTTAGCTATAACCTCATATATGAGGTATATATACTCATATTACTAAAGTAGTGTGGTATCTTATTAGAATATTTATAATTCAACAAAATAGAAAAATGTACATAAGGAATGGATTTAGAAAATAGAGGTAAACAGGAAGATAATACATACACAGATATGCAGGCTATGAGATCCTATGTTGTGTAAGGTTGAGCTGCAGATTTCATTCTGAGCTTCCTGGAGGTCAAAGCAGAAATAGACGTTGTTGGATCATATTTCATGGGGAAAAAAAATGTATTATTTTTTTAAAGAAACCATTTTTGATGGTGATACTGCATTATGTGGTAGGAGGTGTCCTTACCGCCATGAAGTACAAGGTGTCTGCAGCAATTTTTTTTTTTAAAACAAGGTCTCAGAACATGCTATTAACCACAATCAGTGAAGGTGGTTCTGTGAGAGGCTAAGATATTGTTGTCTAAAAATACATCTATCTAGTAGTCAGCCCTAATCATGAATAAAACCCAGAATATTGAACAGAATTTTTTTTTCAGATCTGAAATTGACTAAGGTATCTTGTTGAGGGTCCCCTAGTATCTAGGGAAAATGTCTTTTCTTTGACTAACTTAGAGAAGAACTACATGTTGAGACTTTATTTACATTGTTTTAATGTTTAAGAGCATCATATATTTCTCTGTCTACATGTTATTAGGGCCTTATTTATTTCTGCTTTTTCATAAATACTGAACAACCTTCATCCAAGGAAGCACTCTAATATGAATAAAAAGAAAAACCTTATCTTCAAAGTCTGTGTCATGGCAATTTCAGGTATAAGAGTCTAGAAAAGCTTTTGTAAAAAAATATATTTAAAAAATGATAAGAACATGTTTTCACTTTTACAGTATATTCATTTGAGTCAAGAATGTTGATTAGAAATCCAGAGCAGTTGGGCTTCAGGCCCAGCTCCCACTTTTTAGCCAAGTGATTTGACTTTTTTCCTCATTTGTCAAATGGGGGGAAATAGTACCTACCTCAAAGGGTGACTAAGATAGATCTACGTATTATTGTCACTTAAATAATTATTATTTTTAAGTCTGTGAAAGTGCATTTGACAATAGGAAATTTCTTTTAGATATGTGGCTCTGAACCTTATTATGTGTCATATATCCCCTCAAGAATTAATTTATTCAACAAGTATTTATTGAGTGCCTGCTGTGTACCAGGCACTCTCTTCTGTGCTAGAGATACACATGAACAGAACAGAAATCTCTGCCCTCATGGAGTTTAACATTCTAGTGAATCTATTAAAAGCGCTAAATAGTCTTAGAAAATGCACACAAAACTTTGTATACAGTGTCAGAGAATTTATGGTAACCCATAAGTCTGTTTATTAAGTCTCAGGCTAAGAATATTATACATACCTTCTTTTTATTTTGTCAGAATTCTTGTGAGACATTCCTGAAGATGTATACATTATTTGATTTTAGTAGACAGAGCTATTAAGGGATAAAGTAATGTCATTGTTTTTCTTTATCACATTTTTTGGCTCTTATCTAATTAGAAATGCTGTGAGATATAACCAATTGAAAGAAAATTTACAGATTTTTGTAGGACCATCTTGGTCTTCCCCTAACATAGGAACATCTGTTTTCATAGGCTTAACAATATTACTCTCATTCTTTATTTTGTTTACTTAATCATTTCTACTTCCAAACATATGAAATGAAATTACAAATAACAAGGGTGACATGTAATCGAGAGAGAATAATTTTGCCTCAGGGAGTTCACAGTCCTCATTTATTTATTTTTAGCATGGCACCCCTTCATTTCAACTGTCCTTTAGAGTTTTTATCCTGTCTTTTAAAAACCAAGTCCTTAAAATCACTTCTGACAAGCTGCAGCTGACTTTTAAAAAAGAAAACATAACCAAAAATTGTTATCTTATTCTTGTGAAATATATTGTAAAGATAGGATGTGGTATGTATTGGAATGGGGCTGGTGTTGTTTTATTCTGTTTTCTTAAGTATTACATGATGGTTTTTAATAAAGCATTTATAACATTCCAAATTAGTCTTAATAGGAACTAACTTTTTCTTTGGCCAACAAGCTACTTTCCAAATAATAATCTTCTCTATGCTGGTTATTTCTCATGGCAGCCTTCCACTGCATTTTCTTTGTTTAGGTACTTTCTTTTTCTTCCTGCCATTCTTAGCTTTCTATTTTTCAACTTCAGTTTACAAAGGGTGTGTATTCAAAGGGTTTCCTCCAGTTCCCAGTACCTTGTTAATCCTGAGAAGTTACCCAGTGGGCCAATTCTCACAGTAAGGTATAAAAATAGTCGTCCAGAAAGATTACAGAATGTGGTATGACTGTGATTTGAACAAATGGATGACTTTTAAAACCAAGCTGGGGAGAATAAAACAGCACAAATGCTATTTCCTTAGATTTTTGTCTGCACAAACTATTTTAGGAGAGCCTTAAAATTTAAAAAAGTGACAGAACCTTACCATTGCTTTATCATGTATACTCAAAGAGCATCGTAATTGGGTCTAAGAAAGAAATCACCTACGGATCAGTCACATGAACAGAGCCTACCTTTGATACTCATGGGCACATGTCCACAACATTCATTTCATGAGTTTTATTCTAAAAATGTAGTCTAGCATTTTATTGAGTACCTTAATAACTGCTGGTACGTGAAGTTGAGTGACTTAATCTCTCTAAGTTTAAATTTCCATTTTGTACAATAAAGAGGTAATACCTTTTTTTTTTTTTAAGAAGTAAGCTTTATTTTTAAGAACAGTTTTAGATTTACAGAAATACTGTGAAAACAGTACAAGGAATCCCCATATACCCTGTTATTAACTCTTATTATTAGCATATTAGCATGGTACATTTATTACAATTAATGACCCAATATTGATATAGTATTATTAACCAAAATCCAAATGTTGTTCAGATTCCCTCAGTCTTTATCTAGTATCCTTTTTCTGCTCCAGGATTCCATCCAGGATAGTGCATTATATTTAGTCCTCATGTTTTCTTAGGTTCCTCTTGACTGTTGAAGTTTCTTAGACTCTCCTGGTTTTTGATGACTTTGACAGTTTTAAGGAATACTGCTCAGGTATTTTGTAGAATGTCCCTCTAGTGGGATTAGTCTGATGTTTTTCTCATGAAGTTATGAGTTTTGAGGAGGTAGAACATGAAGTGCCATTTTCATGACATCATACCTAGGGTACATGCACATTGCTATCAGCATATCACTGTTGATGTTGACCCTGATCATTTGGCTGACGTCATGTTTGTTGGATTTCTCCACTGTAAAGTTACTCTTCCCCTCCTTTCCATACTGTACTGTACTCTCCAAAGGAAGTCACTTCATAGCCCACATTTAAGAATTGTGGAGTTATGCTCCTCTTCCTTGAGGGTAGGGTATCTACATAAGTTATTTGGAATTCTTCTGCATGAGAGATTGGTCTCTTCTCCTCCATTCATGTAAGTATAGACTCATGAATATTTCTTTTATTCTTTAGGCTATAACCCAGTATTACCAGATTTATTTTTTTGTTCAAATTGCTGCAGCTTTGACCATTGGGAACTCTTTCAGATGGCCCTATGTCCCTATGATATACCGCCATCAAAATGGGTTTTCTTTTGTGGTGAGAACAAAGAAAAGTACTTCCTTATTTTTGGCACCACAGGATGTTCCAGGTTCGTCTTGTGTACTTACTGCCCTAGACCTACAATCAACTGTTTCTCGCAGGAGGGTGGGCTCCTTTTATTAGCAAATGGTATTAGATACAAGATTTAGACGCTAGGTATGCTCGTTGTTACTGTATGTTATTGGTTCTAGGCCCTCTCAACTGACAAAGCAAGCAAATGTGTGTATGCTGTACTGAGGTTTTTTTTATCAGTTGACATGTGGGTTCAGCAAACCATGTACTACAGTTAGAATGGGGAATAGAGTCAACAAACTTTATATGCAATACTTTGCAACTTTAGATTCAGTTCTTAGTTATATATAGGCAAGAAGGAGGGAAGGACAAGTATATAAATGATTATTCCAGAAACTGAGCAGAATAATTAAGAGCAGTCCCAGTGTGGTTTAGATATTGTTACAACTTTTCTGGAGGACAAATTGGCAGTGTGACTCAAAATCCAAAAACAAGGATTAGGCTGAATCTTTGGGGGAATGGAGTGATTGTGGAAACTGTTTTCTCTCCCTTAAGAATCATTGTTCTACTTTATAGCCTTGTTTATAGCAAAAGGAGAAGAGCAGCCCGAATATACTAAAACTGGAGATTTAGCAGACTAAATTATGGTTTAACCATGTGACCGTTTACTCTCATTAAAAATGGTAGGGTAGGAGACTTGACACTGTGGCTCACTCCTGTAATTCTAGCGCTTTAGGAGGCTCAGGCGAGAGGATCACTTGAGACCAGGAGTTTGAGACCAGCCTGGACAACATAGCAAGACCCTATCTCTCCAAAAAAATTTGAAAATTAGCAGGATGTGGTGGCACGTCCCTGTAGGCCCAGCTAGCTACTCAGGAGGCCAAGGCGGGAGGATCACTTGAGCCCAGGAATTTGAGACTGCAGTGTGCTATGGATGACACCACTGTACTGCAGCCTGGGCAATAGAGCAAAACCATGTCTCAATAAATAAATAAAAAAGTCTAAACTCATTTTATAAAAATAATTATGTAAAAGGTAGGCATATGTCTACCAAATAATTAGCCACAGTTACATCTGAGTGGTGAAATTCTTTATTCCCCCTCAACAGTGTTGTTGTTATGAGGAAGCAAAAAAAATCCCCAGCCTACAGAACTGTGAGAAATAAGTTGCTGTTCTTGGTATTTTGTTATAGTAGCCCAAACTGACTAAGACAATCATTTAGGCTGTTATTAATTTTGGTAAGAGAAAACGTAGGTCTGTCCTTGGATAATATACTAGAAGTAAATAGAAGAAGCTGAATTCAGATGCTGCAAAGAGAAAATCTCCAGCTTAGTGATCATTTGTGGGAGCTAAAATCAGAAATCTGTTTGGTTCTGGGACCATATGGTAGAGAAGGTGCTAAAACCTACTGCCATTCACGAAAATAGGGAAGTCTTAAGAAACATTGTGGGGGCAGGTGGGGAATGCGATTAGTATTTTGTAAGTATAGCATAATTGACATACAGTAAAAGGTACACCTTTTAAGTGTTCATCTTGATGCATTTTGACAGTTGTATATGTCTGTGTAGCCACCAACCCAAAGATGATAATAACGTTGCTGTCATCTCAGAAAGTTACTCATGAAAGCATTTAACCTGATGTTTATAATATGTTGATTTTAATATGCAATAGATGTGTTTATATGCAGATTAAATTGGATTGCATTTATACTAAACAAGAAAACCAAAATATAGAGAGGTGCTGAGACCTAAGTAACTCTCATTAAAGCATAAGAATCCAAAGGGGGAAAAAAAAAAAGTCATGCCCCTTTCCAATTGATTCCCTACCCCCCCTCCACTGCCCCCGCCAAGTAACCACTTTCTGATTTCTGTCACCACAGGCTTTTGCTCAACATAATGTTCTTAAGATTCATCTAAGTTGTTGCAGATGCTAGAGTTTCATTTTTATTGCTGGGTAGTATTTCATTGTATGAATATGCCGTAACTTATCTCTTTTTCTGTAGATGGACATGTGGGGTTTCTAGTTTTGGGCTATTGCAAATAAAGTTATTAGGAATTGAATTGCTAGGTCATCATAGTTAACTATGTATTTAACTTTACAAGAAACTGCTGTGTAGTTTATCAAAGTGGTTATATCATTTTGCATGCCCATTAACAACAATTAAGAGTTCCATTCATTTAATATCCTTACCAACATTTGGTATTTTTATTTTAGCCAATCTAATGTGTGTCATGTATGTGTTTATCATTTCTGAGCTACATATACTGTTTATTTTGCTGGTTGAAATCTAATGGATATGGCATGCCACTATAATTACAGGGTTTCATTTAAACCTTTACTACATTACATATACAGACTTTTGGAGAATTGACTTTTTCAAAGTGCAGCAAACATTTTTAGCATTTGTTATTACATGAAAACAAGTGTTCAAAGAGGTACACATTTCAAGTTATAATACGTTGTTTGTGACAATTTCTGTGAGCAAAACATTTTTAAAATTAATCAACAATAATGTGTCAGTATATTTAAATTCATAATAAAAATCTTTTGTCTGGTCATGTTGCCTATAGCAAATTACTGTGTTGTGTATTTGGGGGGGGGGGGTTGGCAGACTGCCACCTGGGGGCCGAATTCAGCATACCTCTTGTTTTTTGTAAATAAAGTTTCATTAGAACTCTGCAGTGCTACTGTCTTTAGCCGTTCTACAAGGGAGAGTTGAATAAAATAATTGAGACGCTGAATGGCCCCCAAAACCAAACATTATTGTTATCTAACCTTTTACAGAAAAGGTTTGCAGGATGTAATAATCCTATAGCATTTTAGTTTTCTTCTGGAGATTAAAGCTGTTTTTCTTGCTGTAAATGAAGCAGCCAAAACACAAAACCATTCAGTAAAAAAATAACAGTGCCATAACATAATTTTTAGGACATACCAACTGACAGTACATTCATTCCCTGTTCTTTTAAGGTTTCCATCTCTGCACTGTTGCCTTACGTACATTTGTAAAAGCTTATTATCTGTGAAGCCATTTTACTAACTACTGCCTGGTTGAGAGGATGTATTTGGTTGACTTGATCAATTTGGCCATGAATAGTGTTATCCAATGTGTGTTGCACCAGCAAGTTCTCTGAATCGTCTACATCTATGTTTAACTCATTAGAAATAAAAGGAATATGTATTGTTGGGTAAAGCTTAATTTTATAAGCCCTTGGTTTGGATATTTTGCAAAAGGTCTTTGCTATGTTCTTTTAGGAAAGGATCATTCATAATGTTGCTTTATTTTCAAATTTAATGATGTCATTCTGATAGGAATTTACTAAATTTGTCATTGTTAGAATTTCTGGATCATTTTTTTAATGGCTTGACCTCTGGTATGTCAAATGGATTTATTCCAAGTTCTTCGGCATATTTCCCAAGACCAAATAATGTTAACCAAGTTGTTCACGTGGAACTCTTTATTATTCTTTTTTTTTTTCCTCACAGAGTGTCAAGCAATATTATCATTTTTAAAGGCCTCAAAAATTCAGTGTGTGAATTTTCAAATTGACCTTCTCTCTAGGGCATTTACCCTTTCATACTCTGATGACTCTACTCCCATGATCAATAGATAAAGGATAGCAGATTGATGAGAATTGACCAGTTATAGAATGTTTTCAATATTTTGTTATTTTTCTATCCTAGGTGAATTTGAATTTCCAAATCATATATATCTCTAATAACTATGTATCCTTTTTAGGTTGTCTTGTCCATCATTCTGATGTGATTAATGTTACTAATATAAAATATTTGGAACTTTCTGTATTCCTCTTAATTCTCAATCTAATTTTCTAAACTTCATGCTTGTCTTAAAATGTAGTCTGTCATTTTTAGCTTATTTCAGAGCTTCCATTGTTGTTTTATAGAGTCCCTAGAGTAAATTCATGTAAATCTCTGGTTTCCAGTTTTGGCTATTAGGAATAAAGCTACTATGAACATTTGAGTTCACGTCTTTGCATGCATTTATATATTCATTTCTGTTGGGTAAATACCTAGGAATGGAATCACTGGGTTGTATGGCAGGTATACAGTTAATGTTATAAGAAACTACTGAACTTTTCCGAAGTATTTGTACCATTTTGCATTCCCACCAGCAGTGTACAGGAGTTTCAGTTGTTTCTTGTCCCTTTGCCAACACTTGATAGCTTGGGTCTTCTTAATTTAAGCATTAGTAGATATGAGAGGAATCTCATTGTGGTTTTAATTTTCATTTTCCTGATGACTAATAATGTTGACATCTTTTAAAGTGCTTATTTACCATGTGTTATATCTTCTTTAGTGAAGTATTCAGTCTTTTATATGACTTCCACTTTTTTTTTTTTTGGAGACTGAGTCTCACTCTGCTTCCCAGGCTAGAGTGAGTACCGTGGCATAAGCCTAGCTCACAGCAACCTCAAACTCCTGGGCTCAAGCGATCCTCCTGCCTCAGCCTCCCAAGTAGCTGGGACTACAGGCATGCACCACCATGCCCGGATAATTTTTCTATTTTTAGTGGAGATAGGGTCTCACTCTTGCTCAGGCTGGTCTTGAACTCCTGACCTCAAGTGACCCTTCCGCCTCGGCCTCCCAGAGTGCTAGGGTGACAGGCATGAGCTACCGCGCCCGGCCAGGATGAGCACCTTCTGAGTGCTGTGAACACAAGGCTAGTTCTGAGGATACAGAGGAAAACAGGAGGATCCCTGTCCTGAAGTTGCTCACAGTCTAGTGAGAAAAGCAGACAGACAGAAAAATAATTCTGCAAGTATGAAGAGTGTCCGCTCTGCCAGGTTTGAGGAAGGCTACTCCATTTCCAGCCCTCCCCCCCCCCCGTGGCACCTGATCATTTCCCCAGCTCCCTTGCAGCTAGGACTGGACATATGGCTCAGTTTGGGCCAATGAGACATAGGAGAGATCTGCTGAGCAATGTCTGGTAAAACTCTTCAGATTAAAGGCGATGCCACAAATGGTACCACCGCTTTCCTGCTCTTGCCTGCCCTTGAATGGGAGTGCGATGGTGGCACAGTGGGATCTGTGGCAGCCGTCTTGTGACTGTGAGGTGGTGAGCATCTGGACAAACTGGTCCTGGATGGCACGGTCAAGCTGCCGCACCAAGTCTGGAACCACCTGCCTTGGGGGACTCCAAATTATGACATCATTACAAATTGTTATTGCCTAAATCAGGCGTTCTGGACTGGGGGTGATTTTGCCCTCCAGGGGACATTTGGTTTTCCCCAGTGGGAGGGGTACTACTGTCACCTGGTGAGTAGAGGTCAGGGATGCTGCTAAACATTCTACCATACACTCGATGTCCCCTGTGTCATGGTTTGGAAACTGACTGGAAGGCTTTAATCTGCCATTTACTAGCAGTGTCGTTTAAGCATTTTATGTTATCGTTTTGAACCTCAATTTCCTGATCTGTAAGATAACAATATATTCTTTATAAACATCATTGTGGGGGTAAACATAGGTAATGTGTTGTAGAAGTTCTTAGCATAGGCCATTTTGCACCTGGACATTGCCATCACTGTGAGGACGCCCACTGCGGGGAGCGGCCAGGCGGCTCTGTCCAATGTCAAAGGCCCGGCTTCTCCACTCCATCGGGAAGGTCACCTGAGTTGCCCACTTGCAGCGGGGACCCAGGAACAACTGAGAGAGGGGAGATTCCAGGAGCCACTGGAAGCCACTGGAGGGACAGGAGGAGTCCCAAGGCCAGGCAGCCTGGAGGGGAATTGAGATCCATGGGGCACTTCAGGCACAAGACTTGAATCAGTTGTTTTATACAGCAACCAAAAGACTGTTCCGAGACTACTTTTGGGCCAGGGACTTTGGTCCTTGGTCCTGACAGGGATTGGCAGAGGGTAAAGTCACAGTCTTCCCGATACCACTCACGGGGGGAGGGGGAGGAGGAAGCACCTGGGGGCTCAGTGGGTCGGATCCCCAAACCCCGGTGGGGGCTGGACCTTGAACTGGCAGGTGCCAGGCAGAGGGCGCCCCTGCAGGGAGGTCGTGTCCGCCAGCACCAGCCTGCTCTTTGCTCCGGGATTTCCATATGTAAATGGTTTTGCCAGGATGGGGGCAGGTTTCTGGGAAGCAGGGTTCTACACACAGAGAGCTTTGAGTGTCCCTAGTGAAAATTCTGTTAGATTTGTCACTCAGAACTGCCACACCCAGCACTCCTGGGACAGGGGCCTTCTCTTCACCTCCCTCCACTTGATACCTTCATTTTCACTCCAGACCAAGGTTATCTTCTGTGTCCCGTGTTGTGTGCCCAGGCCACACAGGAGGGCAAATATTTCTAAACGAATATACAGACTCTCAGGGAAAAAATTTCTCACCATTTTGTGAATGTGCCACTCTTTTTTCATTTTCCTGTTAATGGGCATTTGGGTAGTTTTAAGCTTTTGAGTGTTTGCCTATTACAAATAGTGCGGATAGAAACACTCGTAAGCCTTGTGTGAGCAGAACACGTTTGCCTTTCTGCTGTGCACAGAACCAGGAGTGGAATCGCTGGGTCGTGGGTAGGGGTCTGTTCAGCGTTAGCAGAACAATTTTTCAAAGTAGTTGTACCATTTTTCACTCCTACCAGCAGGGCGTGAGAGTCCTGGTTGCCTTGTACCCTCTGACACTTGGCGTTGTCCATCTGAGAAGTAAAACTCCAGCGACACACGGCAGGGTGGCTGCGTCCCGCAGACACGGAGTGGAAACGGACAGACATGCAGGAAAGCACGCATTCGGATTCCCGCCTACATGCAGCCCAAATGCGGGCAAAACCGGTCCATGCTGTCAGCTGTCAGGATGGTGGCAGTCATGAGGGGACCAAGGAGGCCTCTGGGGCGCCAGGAATGTTCTGTTTCTTGACCCAGGTGCTGGTTACACGGATTTGTTCCCTTTGTGGAAATTCATCAGGCTGTACACTTAATGATTGGTGCACTTTTCTATATGTCATACTTAAACAAAAATTCCAAAACATATTCTCTCTCCTTCTCCCACTCTCCCTCCCTCTGCCATCTTCCCTCCTGGCACTTGGCTGGGAACTGTCCTCATCAGGGTCTCCTTCATGGCCGTGTGACTTGGACAGTTGCACAGGGCCTGCACTCAGAAAGGCCCAGCACTTGGTTTAATGCTCTGCTATCTTGAGATTCTTTTTTATGTTATTTATTTTATTATTTATTTATTTATTTTTGAGACAGAGTCTCACTCTGTTGCGCGGGCTAGAGTGCTGTGGCGTCAGCCTCGCTCACAGCAACCTCACACTCCTGGGCTCAGGCGATCCTCCTGCCTCAGCCTCCCGAGAAGCTGGGACAATAGGCATGCGCCACCATGCCCGGCTAATTTTTTCTATATATATTTTTAGTTGGCCAATTAATTTCTTTCTATTTTTAGTAGAGACGGGGGTCTCACTCTTGCTCAGGCTGGTCTCGAACTCCTGACGTTGAGTGATCCTCCTGCCTTGGCCTCCCAGAGTGCTAGGATTACAGGTGTGAGCCACTGCACCCGGCCCTGTTTCCTACTTCTACTCCATAGTCATCTCTAGATGTGGACTGAACCTTTTAAAATGTGCCACGGTTTTCCCCCTTCACAGCTGAAATAGAACAGAAGTCAGCTTTAGGCACCACAGCCCAAGTTGGAGGCAGTTCATTGGTCATGCTCATGTCGCTTCCTTTCTTCTGTCACTGCCTCTCTTTGCCTCTTAGCTCTTGGTTTTATCTCCACATCTGACTCCACAAAGAGATTTCAGGTTCTCAGGTTTCATTGTCTTCATCCTCTAGAAGCACCTTGACTTGCTCTTCCTCTCCAGTTCTTCCTATTCTTGCCATCCCTATTGAACTCCAGCCTCCGGGTCCCCAGCCTACTTGTTAACCGCACCACGTTATTCTAAAGCCATCCTAAAACCTCCAACAATTTTAGAAGAACATGATGTATTGAAGCTCAAATTGTCTAAATGTCAATTAACTTAGTTGGGTAGGGCATTGGAGACTGAGATGTTGAATGGGGTCGAGTCAGGACAAAACTCAATGCCCCTGGGCTTTATGACAATCTGCTGTTCAAAATATACTTTCATTTGCTGAATTTTTAATTTCACCCTGTGATGCTGATGAATTTTAGAATAATGTGGTATGGTTAGATGGGTGGAAATACCCTGGCTAAAAGACTAGCACTTCCTTCCAGTTAAGACAGGGCTGATTCTCCATCACAGGGTAGAGTCCAAACTCCTTAGCTTGTCATTGAAGGTCCTCCCTAGGTTGGTCCCTCTCTGCTTTTCTACATTTATTCTCATGCATGTCGTCTGCTTACTCCTGCTCACTGAACACTCCTCATATTTTACCTTCTGAGTTCATTTCTGTTTCTGGAGTGGGCTCCTCCTCTTTATGCTGTCTATACCCTAACCCCTCCTCTTTTTTTTAACGTCCATTGCAGTTCCTTTCTAGGGAGAATGATAGGGCACCTGCCCTCCCATGCATTGCACACATTCTGGCTGAGCAGAGAGAGAGAGATGGCAGGTAGCTTGGAGGAGCCCCAGTGGTCTCAGGCTTAGCTCTTGAGGCTGGAAAGGGGAGGATTCCAGCTCTTGCCTGAATGGCTGGCTCAACTCAGCTCCACTTCTAGGACTCGGGATGTTGGGTGTGGCTCTTCTCTGCTTCTGGGCTTTAGGCAGTGTCTTGAGAACTGTATGGCTGAGAGAGGAAACAGGTGGACACCACGTGGGCTGGAGGAAGCCCAGGGTCACCAACCCACCCTGGGGCCAGGAGGCGATTGCTCCCTTAGGAGAATGGTGTATTAATCATCAGATCACTGAGATGTCAGGCAGCAGAGAGTGGAAAGTTGGAGTCGGGGCTTGCTAGGTTTGCAATGAGGAACTGATTTAGCTCTGGTTTGATTCACTTTTCGGTACTTCTTCTCCTCAGCAATGAGTTGGATGTTGGAAAGAATTGAATATGCTAATTTATGCCAGGTGAATTACAGTGTATTCTTTGCTTCTGAGGTGTTTTCCTGGAGTCATGGAACTTTATAGCTGGAAGAGACTGTCTGATCCAGTGCCTGATGGTGGATTTGCTCTGTCATGTTTATTCAGTCATACTAAATAGAGAGAGGAAGCGACTTGCCCAAGTTTGTACAGCATTTGAGGGCTGGGGCGTGGGGGGCCTGGGTCCCAGGTAGCAGGTACCCTTCTCTATGGGGGACCTGCTGAATTCTGTGCTCCTGGAAACTCCTATCAAAAATATGATGACCAAAGGGAGCTGAGTGGAAGGGCAAATGTAACTAATGTCACACATCACATTATTTTCCTATCGACTTGTTAATTTTAGAAATCATTTATCTTCTATATTGTCCTTGGAATTGATGAACATCTAGATTTCTAAGCCTTCTCCCTTAGCTGCTGTGCCAGGCTTTTTTTCTTTTCTTTTTATTTTGCATTTAATACTCTACAAATGTTAAGTGGCCTAGAGGGTCTATGTGCTTGTTGAGGGGGGGTGGGGAACAGTGTGATTTGATGGAAAAAGAAATGGATGAGGAACCTAGGCAGTTGAGGTACAAATCTTTTCTCTGCTACTGATTAGCTGTGTAACTTGGAGCTGGTTACTTAATTTCAGAATTTGTTTTCTTCTCTGTGAAATGGGCAATAAGAAGGGACCTCCCCCATTGGGTTATTCTGAGGATTAAATGAAATTATACATGCTCAATGTAGCATCTTACATAGTAAACGCTCAATAAAGGTTATTGGTACAGTATTTAAATCTTAAACCGAGTACTTAACATCCTGAAAAGGCAAAGAAAATTAATGCTAAGTTTTCAACATAGAACCCCCCCCATTTTTAAAAAGAGCCATTGCTTTGTAAAGTTGAGTGTTCTTCTATTGGCTCATATAAGTGGAAACACACATCTGTATTTTAAATTAGATCACCTGGTGTTTATAGCATCTCTAGGGTATACAAAGGACTTTTACATGAATTTTGTTTAGTTTTTTTATAAGCTCATTAATTTTCATAGCATTCTTATGAGACAGGAATTAGACATATTGTTCATGAATTAACAAAAATACAGAGAGGTTTAGGCACTTGTCCAGTATCACAGAAAAATCAGTGGCAGCCAGGAAGAGTATCTGCATCTCCAGGCTGCAGACCTGGCACTGGCTTGCTCTCTGATGACTTACATGCTTGGTGTTTGCAGGTGTATCTTTCTCCTCCAGTTGGATTTTGCATATCTTGCATCCTGTGTAGTCACGGGAAGGTCATGAGGTGCACTTACAGACTATCAGATACTGGCCACCCTTTCCCATGCCGGCCTCGATTGGACAAGCAGGGAGGGACAACTGGAGCCCCACACTAAGGAAAGGCAGAGTCCATAGTATCCTTTAGTTTATATTCCACAACCAAAGGCATTTCAGGCATTGGTGAGGTGGTGGTGGTGGTGGATATTTTGGGGACCAGCGGTGCCACTCTCAGTACAATAACATTGTAAAGGTGGGGAGCTTTCTGCCTCTGGGTGAGGGGTACTGGTTGAAACTATGGGGTCAGATTCTGGGCTCTGATTGCCTTGCTCTTATGGTGGGCATGAGCTCCCCTTAGCAGAGTAACTCTGCTCTTCAATGGCAGCCTCGGGTTCGCTCCAGAATGACCAGGTGGCCACATGTTTCCGTAACTTGTTTTCCCATTAGCTGTGGCCATCTCAAACCCTGGGTGGACTCTCAGACTCCTCCTCTTCCATGTTCTCTGACAAGCTTTATTGTCTTTCCCTGCCTTAATGGATATTTAGACTTGGGACCAGCTTTGACTCTATTTTAGCTACTTTAACTAAATTTCAGTTCTCTTCTTTTTCTTTACTAGAAGCCTAACTTTGCACCATCTCTGGCTTCTAACACCTGTCTTGATGCTAACTGTTTAGTTTTGTCCCTTCTTGCTGTAAGATAAGGAGGAAGAAGGTAGCACAGGTGGGATAATTCAGGTTTCCTATAGGAGGTATAAATTGAGTTGGCCCTTGAAGTTTGAATAACATCCCAACAAGTGGAGAGAGGCATTTGTTCAGGCAGCAAGAACAGAAAAGAGTGTTGTTTGCCTGGTGTCATGGAATAAGATTGGTTTTTGGAGTTGGACCAGAACTGGATTCAAGGTGTGAGTGGGCTCTGGTTCTTACAAGATGGTAAGATCTTGGGCAGGTTCCATAATTTCTCTAGTCCTTGATTTTCTTACTTGTAAAATGGGGACAATACAACTTCTCAGAGTTGTTGGAACTATTAAATAGTACATGTGAAAGCAGCTAGCACAGAACCCCTGGTAAGCTCTCAGTAAATGTTGATTTTTATGTCACTTTATGCTGCCTGTGCTGCTGGTTTACTTAGGGAGAAAGAGTCAGAGAGCGGAAAAGGCTCCTTCTTGTGCTCTAACCTCTTGCCTGGCCAGTTGCTCAATGCTGAGCAAGCAGTAGGAATAACCTCTCCACAGGTGTGCCTATTCCTCCAGGGCCTGGCCTTCAGTGCCCTGACTAGCGGAGCTTGCACACTGGGCTGATGCTGACTTACCTTGCCCTTGTTAAAACTCAGCCTGGGAATGTAAAGTGATGTCAGCTCCTGTGTCCCTTATCTTCGCTCCACGTGGTGGTGAATTCTAACTGTGGCTTTGTGATCTCATATAAGACACTGTTATAGAAACCTGTGTATTATAATATGTTGAGTTCAGGGAGACCCCGATGTTGGAGTGTCCTTGGACTCATTTGCTCTTGTGAATCGGATGTGCTTGTGTAAAAATATGCCTTGTCCCAGCTCAACAACCCAGGGGCCTTGTCTTGTCCCTAGTGCCTTCTTCAGAAGACCTTGGCACCCTCACCGTGTCCCTCTTGCTGTTAATTGTGGCTCTTTCTATATTCACCGGTCATCTGCTCTGCCTCGGGGTTTTGGGTCTTTGCTCCAATATTTCCATCTCTGGACTTGAACCACTGCTAACAAGATGTGTTCATTGTCCCTGGTCTGTCTTACCTTCATTCCTCATGTTTGATCTAGAAGCCTCACCAGGCCCCATCTTTTTTCTTTAGTGACTGAAACTGCAATGATCACAGCTCAGGCAGTAACACCTGGGTTTCTGGCACTGGCTGTCCAGAATTCTTTAATTCTGTCTTTAGTTAAATACCTGGATCCAGACTCTTTATAGGTGAAACTCACCACCCACATCCATCCAGCCTGCCAGAAATGCCTTGCTGGAGTTGCTTCTAGACTGCAAACTCAGAAACTCCAACAGAGATTCTGATTGGGAAGGTTGGTTAGGGAAGGGGTTTGGGTGTGTTGGAGAACTACATAGAAGGTAGAGAGTGGAATTTTTCTCGAATCCCAGGTGCTTCTGATGCAGGGAGTTCGTGGCTCAGACACCCTGAGCAACACTGACTGATACTGAGGTTTCTGCAAGTCCCACTTTCATATAAAGGGAAATGTTGTCCTGTTGGCCAATAGGGATTTAAAGTCACAAGGTTTAAGACCAGGTAAGAATGACTTGTTTTAAATTAGGGCTGCTTTGGAGATGGAGAACAATTTAATTTCCTAAGGAAGGATAAACATTCTCTAAGTTTGTCTACCCTAGGTATTTTGCTTGATTAACCGTTTCTTCAGAGGGAACTCCCAGGTGAATTTCAGGCCATGCTTTGTTCAAACTAAATTAAATTAAATTTTGAATGTGTTCAAGTCTGTTTAGGACCTGTGCCTGGGCTTACAGAGTATAGAGTGTATCCTAATCAGGCTCCATTTTCACCTTCCACCTCCAATTCTTGCCCTTAAGTGGCCCCACACTCCAGCCGACTCCCAGTAACTGTTAGTAATGTCTTTGCAATAAGTCCTTCATGGGCGATCTTTTTCTGAGCTATATTTTTAGAGGAAGAGATGAAAGGAGACTGGAGAATTAAAATCGAGATAAGCAGTCTCTCCACTGGAATGTTATTAAGAGGATGTGGTCATTTAAAAGTACTTTCTCCTCTTCAGTGTTTGACATCTGAAGTCATAGAAGATGCTATCACAGCTTGCTTTGTTACCATGGCTAGAGTCACCTGTTTGAAAAAGCCCAGGAACATTAACCTTAAATGAAAGGAGAGTGGCACGAAAGGGAAAGATAAAGGGAAACTGGCTTTTGGCAACGGGAGATGCCGGCTCTCAGCCAGGCCCCTGCAGCTACTTCGTTAAGTGGCTCCGTGAATTTATTTTACAGGGAGATCATTTCCACTATCTCGGCATACTGAGGGCTGTCATTGTTCAGACAAGATTCAGAAATACAGTTAAATAACGTGCTGCTCTTCCAGGAGAACATGAGAAGGAGCGGGTAGTAAGTTAGTGAAGGAGGGTAGATCCTGGAAATAACAGAATTGGCTTTCTTGGGAGCTCAGCAGGACTTGCTGAGAAGGGTCAGAGAGTTCAAGAGAAGTTGAACTGTGGGTCATGCACACTCTGGCCATGGCCAAGCCATTGAGCCTGAAGCCAAGGGCATGGCTGGCAGGGCAGAACTCTTGCAGGAAAGGCAAGGAGAAGCCGAGCTTGGCGGGTGGTATAGGCTTCACTAAGATGGCAGAAACCCTAGAGCAATGCACTGTTGCTAATTCCATTTCTTTGCACTGAGCCCTGGGCTTACTGTTTCGTTTCTTGTTAGAGATTGTATAGTCCTAAAAGATGGATGGGGTGGGGTAGTCCTTTTGGGGTGTGGTGACCTTAAAGCTGAGCTTTTATGAGAGTGCAGATTCCCAGTGTCCCCCTGCATTGACTTTATAGCCTACTTGTCAAACTGTGTGTCCTGACTTGGGGGTTGGAGACCCTCGTGCTTGGTTTCTCTGACAGCGTTTCAGAGTGGCTTTGGGGTCTGCAGATCTTCACATCCAAGTCTGCTACTTCCCTTCTAGTGTCTAAAAAGGCAAGTGACTTTAGTTCATTAGCATATGAGAATAGTTCCCTACTGAGAGTAACGAGGACTGAGGAATCGGTTTGATCAAAAGTGGGACAGCTGGTTCTGCTCTGGTTGCTGATCAAGCTGCCTTGCAAATGGCCAGTTTGGTCCTAGAGCCAAAGAAAGAGTGGCGTGGGGGCAGAGACCAGGTGTGAATCAATTTTGCCATCTAGGAAGCCAGCTTAAAGCCTGTGTCAGGACAGCTTCATCATTGCATAGAAGGAATGGCAAATTAGTATCCTGGCACAAGTGCTTTCCATTCACTAAAAAAATGAGAAAAGATATAAACCGTTATTTTGTAGGGGTAATGGTGGGCATTAGTCTGGGACTGGGATTGATGTGGAGGCTGGCACTTAGGAGGATGTTGGGTCATGGTGTTGCATGTTGTATAAATTGCCATGACCTTGAGTTGTGTAATTTAGCAGTTCTCTTGGAACAGGCACATAAATGTAAATAATAAAATCATTGGATAAAATCATTTTATATGAATAGCTGGTAACACAACAAAGGAATTTGCTACTTTAATGAGGCTTTTTGTATAAATACATATGGTGAGAACATGGTATCAATATTTTGGATCCTTTAAGGTC
Source organism: Lepilemur ruficaudatus (assembly GCA_963574885.1). NCBI lineage: Eukaryota > Metazoa > Chordata > Mammalia > Primates > Lepilemuridae > Lepilemur > Lepilemur ruficaudatus. Next base: position 180,299 of record CAUYRT010061866.1, on the reverse strand, counting down.
AAACTAGAATAGTTTAATAGTAGTGACTGACTTTGATTCTTTAAAATTTTACTTCTGTCTTATTACAAAAATACTTTATCTTGTAAATTGTGGAAAAAAATTTCACTGAAACCCAAACTCAAAATAAGTAACTGTATGAAACAAAGATAATCACTACCCACATTTTATTGTATTAATAGAACTTCCTAGTCTTTTATATGCATACCTATACATATTTTCACAAAAGAGATCACATCACACATTTTGCTAAGTTCTTTTTTTCACTTATATGCCTGTAAATGTTTTGTATCCTTCTAACTTTTTTTGAACCTGCATCACTGGCAGTTGTTTTGTATTTTTAATGAGTAAATACTATTTCATCACAATTTCTCTAATCAATCTATTGTCAGACATATAGATTGAACTTTTTTGGTAACAAAAGTTTTTGTGATAAATATCTCTGTATTAAGCTGTGGCATATGCTCATTGTCTTCTATGTTTCTAGAAGTAAAGTTTCCAGGTCAAAGGATTTGTAAAATTTTAAGACGTTGTATAGGTTTTAATAGAATATCACCTTAAAGGTACTTCTATTTTGCATTCTCATCAGTAGTGATGGAAAGTTTGTTTCCTTAAAACACGGATCAACTCCGGAAATTGTTAACAAATCTTTTCCAATTAGACTGTTGAACGTATCCTGTTGAGCTTTTTTCATCTGCAATGGCCAATTGTATTTGTTTTTTTGGATCTTGCTTTCATTTTCTTGCCACTTTTCCTACCAGAGTGTTTATTATCAGTGATAACTCTCTTTGTATGTCTTGTGTCTCTTGCTGCCATTTCAGAACAGTATTTTCTGGAAAGAGAATGACTACTTTTTAATTTATGTCATGTGTTCATTCAATTAAATTCAATAAACACCTACTGAGTAACTTTTGGGTGCCAGGCATTGTGCTAGACACTAGCATACAATTTTGAGAAAAGACACTTACCTACCTCTCATATAGTTGAGGGAGGGAAGAGGAACAAGCCAATAGGCAATTTAAATTCTCTAATAGAATTTAACCCCCTAGGTGCTTTGGATGCATGTAGAATAGGCACCTTAATTCATTTTTAGGTAGTTATGGGGGGGTTCTTGGAGGAAGAGATGAATTCACTGAGCCCTAAAGGATGAATAGTAGTTAACCAGACATGGAGGTGTGTGTGTGCACGCGCACACACATGTGCGTGTGTGCCAATAAGGAAAAGTATTGGATAGTTAATCCGGTGGTGTTAACATAAGTCAAGGAGCGCAAAGTAAATGCACAAAGTTGCATGTAACATGTACATGGCTGGAGCTCACAGCGGGGGAGCAGTAAGGCCAGGGGTTGGATTGGTTAGCAAGAGATGAGGCTGAACAGTAAGATGTGACCAGATTATATTGCATTTTATGTTGCATATTGGGCAGTGTGGATATTTTTGGTATCCTAGCATTGTCATTGATGGTTTTCAAGTATATTGACAGGACAGTGAAGAATGGTGATGGTATTACTGGAATCTGGGAGAGGATCCAGATGGCTCTTTCAAAAATGGGGCCTAATGTGAATGTTGATATAAATAAACAGAGTAGTAAACAGAAAGAATCAATGGGCATTATTTGCTGAAAGGAGTGAGGAGAGAAGAGCCAAAGGTTGGTACCCACATTTCAGGAACATAGAGATGCTTTTCCACGAGTTCGGAAACACAGAGGGAGGAATTGGCCTTTTTTTAAAAAATGAAGGTGTTTTGGAGACTTTTGGACACTGTTAAGATTTTGGTGGTTGTGTCATACACCAGAGTGGATTTCCTCCAGTCTGATATGTGGATCTGAAGCTTAATTGAGTTTTTCAGGAAAATATGGAGTTTTAGAGTTAATAACACACAGCAATTGAAATGTGAGAGTAGACAATAATGCCAAGAAGAATATATAGAAAAGAAAGGCCCCCCCAAAAGCTGAGTGACTCCAATATTTAAGGAAAGGTAAAGATTGAGATGGAGCATTTAGAAAAAGTATTGTCGAGAAAAGCCTTTTGCAGAGAACAACATGTCCATCAAATGGCGCAGGTTAATCAAATGAGATGAGGGATACAAAGCTGCCTTTGGACTTAGCAATGAGGGTTTGTTTTTGTCTTTTTTGGTAGTTGCTGGGTGCAGGTGGATGTGATTTTGAAGGGTCAAGGGTTGAATGGGAGGTAAGGAAATGAAGACAACAAATGCAATCATCTCTTTAAACAAGATTGGCTATGGAGGGATGAGAGAGAGGGAGGCAGCCGAAAGACAGATGGTTGAGAGGGGAAGCAAAGAGGGAGAGGTGCTGACTTGGCTGCAGGGATGAAGCAGGCTGATGTGGAGAGAAAATTGTGATGATGAACTCCCCTGAAGGCTGGAGGGCACTGCCAGAGGGGGCAACACAACTGGGATCTAGAGTTGGGGTGGATTCGCTGGTCTGAGACCAGAAGAGAGATTATTCTGCACCTTTTGTGATAGAGGAAAATAACAAAGGACAGGTGTGGATGGGTAGAGTGGCAGGGAATTGGGGGATTTGCCATGTGATGGTTTCTATTTTGTGCAGCGGGAGATGAGATTTTCTGCTGGGCATTGGAAGGGAGGTGGTTGGTGGGAGGTTTGAAGGAATTGGAGAAGGTTTTACAGTTGCTATGGAGAATAGAAAAGGGAGCTGAATAGGAATGGATCAGAAGATTTCTCAAGCAGCACTGAGGGTCCTGTTGAGCTTGAAGCTGACAAATTTTAAGTGACACCAAATCTGTTCATGGCATTGTGATTTTTTTTTTTTTTTATCTCTAGCTGAGAAGGCAGACTCCAGGGTTAGGATTTTTCCAGTTGAGTAACAGAAGATTGATGAGGCAAGCTATTAGAGGGCAATGCAATAGCATGGCTGAAGTGATTAACTATGGGTTCAATGTTGGGCAGGGAGGAGACAATAGGCCAGTTGAAAGACCAGGAGAATGTTGAAGGGTCAAAGGACTGCAGGTTGGTGGAAGGTTAAAGAACTTGGGGTGTAGTGCATGTGGTGAAAATAAGAGAGATGCAAAAAACTGTAGTCAGAAGGGGGGAGATTTTGGATTTCATATTTCAGAATTGTATGTTTCAAAAAGGCTAATATTCAACATACTTCACTGGCGTGACATTGACAAGGACAAATCAGGGCCAGCAATCAATCCAGCCACACTGGTGTGTACCAGGGTGTGGATATGGGAGATACGTGTTACCATTTTTGGAGCTGAGGAAGATAAGTTTGAGCACTGGATAAATCACTCCCATGAATATTGAATTTTCCCGGATTTGTGATGTGACTTGGGAATGAAAAGGAAAATCATGAGTCTGATATCAACATCATTGATGAGTGAGAGGCTATTCATGTCATTCCAAGGTATTTCTGGGCTCGATAACAGAGGAGAAAAGTATAGCAAGGTGTCCCTAAACTTTGGTTGGTCCGAAGCTCTAAAGGACAGTGACAGAACTGTAGTCTGGAGCAGCATTGGGAAAACAGGCACACGGGTCCCCTTTGCCAACCTTGAGATCTGGAATAATAAGCATCCATCTGGGAGGATGGCATGAGACAATATTATTTGAGGAATCAAGTTTAAGACAAGAAACTGGAAGAAATATTAAAGAAGTTGAAGATACAGTAGAATTTGTTTACCCTGAAATAGGCAGATGTTGGAAGGAGAGTAGTGGGAGATTGACTCAGGGAGGAATGTAAAAACCACATGAGAGTGAGCAGACAGGGGCTTATATTTTGAGTGGTGACTTGGAATGACCAGGATATAAGGCACAAAGGGATTAGCAGAGTGCAGTGTTTCCAAATAATTAGTCCCAGCAGCCTCCTGATGGATAGAGGGTGGAGGGGAGAGGAGCTCAGGCCAGCGTGCAGAGAGTGAGCTGTGGCTTGCAGCGAGATTGTGCTTCCAAGAAATCCTAGGGCAAGTGAGCAGGTCATCATTGGAATTGGTTCCAGGGCTTTGACCACATGTTGGAAACAACTAATCTCTTGTGGGACATATACTGTATCTGGTTTTCCTGCAGTAGAGTACACCTGCAATGTGACTTAATTGTACTAGAATTGAGACTAGAACTCTATCAAGTGGAACCCTTTTAGAACTGAGGGTGGGGCTGGAGCAGAGATGCATTCATTGGCCGGCAAGAATCTGAATGAGTGAGCTCTCAGCTCTGCTGTATGTTGGCCACCAGGCACAGTGTCCAGAAGCGCATCAGCGCTCAGTTGACATTTATTCAGCAATCAAGCTGTAAAAGTTATTTGCAAAATGGAGTGATGTGTGTTACTCTTCTGATTTTACAGGAAAGTGGTGGGTTGGGCTTAGGCATCCTCACCCTGGCCCTCAAGTTCTTTCGTGTTTAAAAAAAGAAGAAAAGCTGTGGGGATTGCAGTTCATGGCAGAGCTTGAACATAGGGAAGGGAGAATTAGTGAGCTGAGGGATATTGCAAGAATGACTACACAAGGAAATAACTAAGGATACAAGGAAACAAGGAGCTTGCTTTGCAGATGGTCATGTATCCCAGCTCTCTAGTATGATGTCTTGCATACACTTAGCAAATACCTAAGTATGTGTGTTGATGAATCTTTTGTTGCTCAGATTAGCAGGAGAAAGTAAGAGCAATTTGTGCACTTTGATTAGGGCCGGTGCTGGAATGAAATATGTAGTGTGGCTACAGCTGGCATACTGAAGGGGACCTGAAATGACAATTGGAATTAGTTTCTCTCCATGGTAACATGGCTTCCATTCCGTAGCGCACCTCGCTTATTGTGGCTGGGGTCTGAGCCTCCTATGGGAGGGGAAAGTCACGGATTAATTGGTGGTGGTGGAGAGAATTCCTTCCTTCTTGCATTCACAAATGCTTACTGCCTGCCAGCTTTGTGTTAAGTGCTGGGAACACAGGGATTGCTAAGTGCCCTCTTCTTGCAAGCAGCCATCAGTGCAGTTTGCTGCATGTTTGGCTGTGCTGAGGAACGCTTCCGGAAGGTGATACGGGCTTTGGCAGATGAAAAAGAGCTTGAGGAAATGATTATTCATCAGAAGAAATTCATTATAAGGAACTACCTATGTGTGAAGGTAATGTGGGAAAACAACGAGGCAGAAAAAGTCACCATGTCTTTGGGGGAATGATGAGAAGTTAGCATCACCAGAACCTAGAATGAGGGACCCCTGTTTTGAGGGGTTTAAACTTAAAGTTAAGAGGCTTGTTTTTTTTTTTTTTCTTAGCAGTGAGGAGCTACTAAAGCAAGAATGGGATATTATGCTTGTACTTTAGCAACGTCTCTGTACTGGCAGTGAGAAGGTCTCTAAGATGGAGGGACTGATTCATGTAAGCAAGAGTTAAGACCTTGTGGCTCAGAGCAGCCTCCACGGAGCAATAGCACTAGCATCACCTGGGAGCACTTTAGAAATGCAGACCTTTGGCCCTCACCCAGACATAATCATTGCAACACAATCCCCAGGTGATTTGAGATGCACTGGTTTAGGAGCAATGGGATGGTTCTCATGCCATTCATGTGGACCTCACAGGAGGGATGACCTGACCTTTTCGTCTTATACCACAGGCTCATAAGCCATTCCATGATCTTTTTGGAAAAGAGGATAGAAATTTTAAAAATACGTATTTCAGTAATTTGAGAAATTCTGTCCTTTGGGAGCCATGGTTTTTCAAAACGTTTTAAATTCATGGATTGTTAACGGGTTCAGGGAGGCATGCCCAGGAGACTGTGATACCTGTGCTATTTTATTTCTTAAGCTTGATGACGGGATGCAGGTGTTCATCAGAGTATAATTTGCCTTTTTTTTGGTAGGCTGCGATATTTTGTATTTCAAATTCATAAAATCTTGATTAAACAGTAATCTGTAAAATCTACAAAAAGAAAAAGGGCAAGAAAAACATTCTTTATCCAAAATGGTACCTCAAGACTCACATTGAGGGTAGGAGTAAAATCTAAGTGGTGGTGACAGCATTAGTGTAAATGGTAATAGTTTACATCTGTTGAGTGGTCAATAAATGCTATTGAGGGTACTTGTTATATGCTAAACGCTAAGTGCTTTATATGGAAAACATTTAATTCTCAGTTACTCCTGGATGGAAGACTTATTTGTCCCCATTTGACAAGGGTATTTTCATATGTGAGAAAACTAAGATGTGAAGATGTCAGGTCCTTGACCCAAGGCCGCAGAGATAGTTGAGCAACTGGGATTTGAACTCAGGTCACAGAAATGCCAGGTATATGTGCATTAGCACTATCCTATAGCATAGCATACAATCTCTATGTATAAATTAATACTGATAGAAGAATAACTGAGCATGAAGAAAAATCACGTACTTTTTTTCCTTGGCCAGGTCAGAGTGAAGCAAAGGCAATATATTTTTTGCCTTTAAGTAACAATTTTTGTCTGTTAGCTGTTCTGTGCATATCTGAACTTAGATTGCATATCTGAATGCAATTTGGAGCTAGAAAGGAATGAAATTGAGGAAAATGCCTCCGTTTGACTTAAAAATATGGGGAAAATCCACTAATTAAAATTACATAAGGTCTCTCTTGGCGGGGGAGATCACACCAGAAACTTTTCTGTGCCTGAAACTCACAGTCATCCTTCAAGACCCAGCTGACTGTCACTCTGTTGAGAATCCTTTTACCATTTTCTGAGATGGGGGGGGTTGTGCTGTCATCCCCTCGACTTGTGATGACAGCGGCTGACCCCTATTGAGTCAACTGTGTATTGCGGATGCACTTTGTCACCTTATAACAGCTCTGTGAGATCCCTCTCACAATCCCCATCTTACAGAGGAATAAATTATGCATTTCAGGACTAAGTAACTCATCTGATACACAGTTAATAAGTGACAGAGACAGAATTCAAATCCCAGAAATTGTCATAACTGCAGAGCTCTCTGCTTCCCTAATGCTGATTCTGTTGTCTTTCTCCTCTTTTGACTCTAAGTCATTTAAAGTATTGAGGGTGCTATTTTAGTGCTGGGACATAACAGGTGACCAAGCACACTCCCTGCTCCCCAGGTGCTTCCAGTCTAGGCAAAGGGTGGAGGAAAAGATCTTGCAAAAAGTGAGAAGGGAGCATCGATAAAGATCTGGAAGGGAGAAAGCACAGTCCTTCCCAGGACTGCCTGTGTGGCAGGAGTATAGAGATCACTGTGCAGAGAGAAAGTTTGGTCTAGGGAGATCTGAACAGCCTGTAGGCCAGAAAGCTTTGGGTTTTAATGGGAGCCACTGAATGGTTTTAAAGAAATTTGGAAAATGTGGATTTTAAACCATATTCACATGCATATCAACAATTAGTGACAGTAGAGAAACTAACCAGCCAGTGGGCTGTGTTCAGAAATTCCCATTCAACAAGTTATTTAAAGAATAACAATGAAAGACATGGGGGGAAACCAATAAAACGTAACACTTTATTTTTTATCTTAAAAGGAATTCACCAAAGGCTTCATATTATGCTATGGCATCTTTAATTATAAAAATAAGCAAATAAAATAACTTGCATCTGTCATTACCATGATATGTTTTATACCCTTTATATGCACATGGAGCTTAAAAATGTAATTTAACAATAAATAATGACATATACCAGATATGCTCACTGTTTATTCCAGTACTCAGCCAAAAACCTAAATATCATTTAAATTATAAATACATAATGCAAATATAATGGCACAAAAATGTCTAAAGTGCAACCAAATCACAAGAGAAAGAATCATGCAAACTGTGGTCTAGGTCAGTCTCCGAATCACTCTGCAGCAAACACGAGATGAAGCTTTGGAAGTTTAAGAGGGGAGTGGGAGGGAGGAGGAGGGTAGAGGACAGAGAAGCAAAAAACTAGCAACATTGTGAGACCTGCTTTGCTGTATGTGTAGATGCATGTATTGTAGATACATATATATCATCATGGGGAGAAAAGGTGGGTACCACGGTTTGTGAAGAGATCACAGCAAAAGAAAATCTGGATGGAAAGAAAAGAGAATTTTGCTAGGAATACTCGTGAACTACTCATTGCATTTGGTGGGGGGTGGTCCTGGCTTAGTGGGTTTGCGAAACGGACACAACACACAAACTTTAATAGCTTTTCTGGTTCAGAGAAGTCAGCCTTGCCTGGGAGGTGTGGGAGGGAGGGGGGAAAATCTAACTTAGAACATGGTCTACCTGATTTCCAAGAGGCTAAGGCAGTGTCCATATGTTTGGGGACCTGGGGATGGGACAGTTCTGAGTATAAAAATGCCCTTAACGATCTGATGTCAGCACGCTTGGAGGCTGTGTGGGAACAAGGGCAGCCACGTTTGTGCTGCTGCTGCTGCGGGGTCTGCTGCAACAGCTCTTGGTCCTTGAGCAGCACGTTACTGGTTTTAAAGGCTTTATGGTAAAGTTGTATTGCTTTTCACTTTCCTGGAGATGTGCCCTCCCTCCTCCCACCAGGATTCCTATCGCTCGATTGCGGCAAGTCTTGAGTTTAGCCTAGTGGGAGTCAAGCACCAATAGTTTCTACCTAAGCGAGTTTGGAGTGGCCCCTGCAGTCCTACCCCTCCTCCCTCTTCCTCTCTTACCATTGACCTTTGGTGGGCAGTGACGCTCATAGGGGACTGTTAGGTTCAAGGACAGTGACCCTGAGAAACTACTGTTGTTCATAGATAGGTTAATCATTTGGCTTTGGTGGTTGCCATCTTGTAAACATCACGGCAGAAATGATCAAACCACCAGCTCTTTCCCCTCTTTCTTTCCTTTTTTTTTCTTTTTTTCTTTTTTTTCTTAAATGATCCTACAGAGATGGTCCAGCTGCCAGGACTACTTTGGCAGGCAGCATGCTACAGGACAAAAATGTAAGAGGAGTCTATTAAGGCTGGACAGCCCAGGGTTATCTATATTCCCTCAGCCCCAAGTCCCCCAGACTAAAGACCCAAAGGCTGGTTGACTCGTTCCTGATTGATTTGAATGGAAAGTCTCCCACCCCGTCATCATCTGCCAGAGTACCAGGCACCGATGAGAGGTGGCGAGTTGAGAACTGCCACTTTCCAAGGTTATAGTCAGCCTCTTCAACGCTGTGAGTGGTCCAAGCCCAAAGGGATGCTCTTTTTGGTTCCAGTAATTCCCAGTTGGACGTGACAGAGCTCTTTCAGGATGGGTCTAAGTCAAGGGTAGCCTCTGGGTTGAGGTGGGCTGGGAGATTAACATCTTGCCTGGGGTCCTTCAGATAAACCTGTTGGTTTTCCTATCTAATACAGGCCCATCTTAAGTTTAGATGTTGAGTTAAAACTACTTCTACCCCCTTAGTTATAAAAAAGGCCACAAGGAGCATTTATGTGGATATCTGGAAGTGAGATAGTTATTCCATTCCCAGGAAAAGAAAAATAAAGCTAAGTTACAAAACTAAATCTATATGCAATAAAGTTATTATATACTGCTTTGTTTAAGCAGAGTCCTCTGGAATTTATGTACAGTACATTAGTTTTCAGCTATTTATATTCCACAGTCAGACCTTAAGATTCTCTGGTTTTTAAGACAATTGTTAAAGATACTTTTAAAGCTCTGAGCAGTTACAGTACATAAAGATGTTAGCTTTTTGTTTTTCGTTAGATGCAAGAAGATGCAGGCTCAAAGCCTGGAGAGTCAGGCTCGAGCAATTTGGTAAATGTGTCGGAAAGGAAATTAGATATTGGAGGATCAAGACCTTAAGACACTAGCTCATTAGAGATCAAGAATTCAAACATGACATTCATATTCGTCCATGACCAGCACAGATTCATAACACGAATTCCATTTAACATCTTTATGAGCATTTAAGACATGCATTTAAATAAAGTTTCTCATCATCTAATGCTACTGGGGCAACCATTCTAAAAGGGCTCCACATCTTCAAATTACAATGACTGGGGAGTTACAGGAATGTTTTGTGTTCTGTGAGAGTAGTTTGAGGGGAGCTGGGAAAAGACATGGCAGAGGAAGGTGACAGAAGAGGGCAGTGCTTTCTCCTGAGGAGAGGCAGAATGACTACATGTATTCTGTTGGTGAGAAATGCTGCCGTTGCAGAATGTTTGGGATATTGATTACAGAACCCTAGTTTCATGCAATTTTGTTTAAGGGAGGGGGATAGAAAATAGAAACTACTTAAAAAAAAAAAATCAAACCAGGCACAGTACAACTCAACGTTGGTGCGTCAACACCACTAAAATGATACTAATTTGGCGAGGTGGTGAATACCTCTCCCGGGTTATGCACTCTCCTGGGATGTGCGTTTGATGTGGGAGGGAGAGTCCCCCTCACCTCGGAGGTTCCTGAGGAGGACTTTCAGCTTCTGTGGCTCACTGGTGCGCCTCCTGTTGAAGTCGGCGCGTGGGTGTGTTTGGGCACAGTGGTCCGTCTGCAGGATGTGGAAGAGGCTGGCCATGTTGGGCCCGATCTTCTCCATCAGGCTGTCTCTGATTGTGCTGACCGTGTCTTCGTCACATTCCAGTAGGCTTCGGACGAGTCTGTTATAGTATCTGCACCAGGAAAGAGAGCACGCGATGGTCATTCAGTTAGGGCCAGACCATGCAAACATAACTAGTTCATCAGCTAAAGGTGGCTCTTGCTTCCTAAGCTCTGTACGGTGTCCCCTTAGCTTGAGTGCATCTGCACCCTGGGTTTGCTACACTATGCAAGACAGGTCTGTCTTTGTGTTTAGAGTTCAGGAGATCTAGATCACACCCTGGAGGGTAGGCTGACTGCAGTGACTAAAATCTTTAGAAACATAGAACTGTAGAGCTAACAGGGACCCTGGAAATCATTTAGTGACTAGTTCAACTCTTTGTAGAGAAGAAATGCAGGTGGAAGAGCTGAAGTAACATATAATGGGGTGAGCCCAACACTCAACATTGATATCAATGGTCATTGTACATACACAGATATTTTGATGCTTTCTTGCAATTTTCCCTTTTCTTGGTGGTGTGTGTGCACAGGTATGCATGCAGATGTGTGCATCTTCTGACAAAACTTCCATCCAAGTTCCTTCTCTTCTGTGTCTCATGTGTTTTTCTATAAAACCTGCCATCAACTGCCTCCCATCTCTAGTTTTCCTCCAAAGATACATGGTAGTCAGAAGGCCAAATGCCAGGCAATTAGGATATTTAAATGGAAAGATGGTTGGTCCCTAAGGGTTCATGCATCTGTAATTCCACAAAGCCTCTCTCACTGTTCTAGGTTTTGCTGGCCTCTTCCCATTTTGGACATCTCGTGTATTTGGTTACCATCACACAGGCCAGCATTTGATGGTTTCACGATGGTTTTGTTTTCCTGGCTGGTCTATAACTTACTGGAGGTGGGATTTGTGTCCTTAATCTTTGTGTCTACTCTGGCCCACTGTCACCGGGCTCTATTGCCTGCTCACTGTACATTTGTGGATTTATTTTGTGGCTATTGAAGAAATGGAATCTTAAAAATACGATTCTTTACAATAAGATTCCCAAAAGAGACATTATCTGTAGGTCTGATAAATTTTACAAAAAAATTCTTGTGTTTGGAATAAATTACCTTCCTATTTGGGATGCTGAAAAGAATTTGCTCCAGTCAATGCCGCTAAGCCTTATGGCTCAGAAAGGATTAAACTGTCTAATATTTATAGCATAGAAATCACTTGTTCTTTGGGAAGACAGCTCAGGTATTTTCCAATTCAGGCTGGGAAGCAGTTCCCTTTGGAGGTGGCAGTTGTCAAAACCCATTAGCTCTGTGCTTTACTAATAAGGAACTCTCCAGATGACAGTGACCTGCAGTATTTATGTGGAGAGACCCTTTCCTCCGAGGAACCCGAGGATCTCTGGGGCCACAGGATCTTCTATGAAAAGAAACCTGTTTATTTTTAACTCGCCACACAGAGTCCAGGATCAAACATCCTTCCAGAATAACTTAACCCCCCAGAGAGGTCCTTTCAAGGATGGATGATAAATCGGGTGGAACGTGGGTAATGAGGCAGAGCGGTCACCCTTCTGTGGGTGAGCAGAATGAAGTTGGGGACTGAAAGACAAGTGCAGTGTCTGGGTCACTGACACAGGCCTGGCAATACCCTTCCCTCCAGGGAGAATTAGAGCCAGCTGTGGTTAAAATCGGGACTCTCTGGCATAGAGGAACATTTTCCAATCCTTTGGGACTAAAAAGCGTATGCATCAAAGCAGACCTCACTTGGATGGGGAAATGGGGAGGAAACCGGTTTTGGAAAAATGGAGAATAAATAACTTTGTACTAACAGCTTCATCCATCTACATACCCACATGTAATACATCTCCAGGCATCTCCTAACTCTTGGGCTCTGCTAGGACCTGGGCCCCCCCGGCCTGCTGTGTCTATTTCAGAGGGTGATTAGATCCTAGATCCCCTACCCCTCCAGTAAGGACTTTATGACTTAGAAATTAACCCTTCCACTTCTAGAAGGAGCTACTCGTGTCGGATGAGCCCCAAAATGGGCTTGGAAAATATGATCTTTCCTTAGAAAGAAACACAAAGAACTTAAAGACCTTTCTTAGAAGGACTTGACAGCTCTTCTGTGGATGAAGGACTCTAATACCCTTAAGGAAACGAAGCTTCTGTAGCCAGCCTTGCAGCTGTAGGACCATACATTTCCGTACGGTCTCACTTCTCTTTTTCTGAGGACTCCTACCTTTACTGTCACTTTCTCTGCTGGCCCAGGTATGATACCTGATTGTGGTATTTCTTGATGACCCTTGCCAGCCTGACTGCTCTTAGAGACCCACCCAATCCCACCAATCTACCCTTCTCCCACCACGGAGCTTTGTTAACAAGGGCAGGCTAAGGGAGCTCCTTAGAATATAAAAAGGTCCAAGGTTCCATTAGTAGTCTCCCAAAGGCTGGAAAAATGCATCAGGCTGCCTTGATTTCAACAATTTGTCAGTATGAGCAATAGGGGGAAACCCTGTGCCTCTCCATTAAGGGTCTGGGATATAGCATTTACCTGTGGGATTGTGCTGGTCAAGGAGATAGATCTTTCCTAAAAGTCACTAAGGTGCAGAGGATTAAGAAGTTGTGTCTCCATGAGCAAAAGTTGGCTTAGCCATTGCCACATACTTATTGAGCACATTCTTGTTCCAAGACTTATTGTCACTATAGCTAGTGGTAAGATGTGCCCTTTCTTTTAGGAGACGATGTACACACATTTAATTCCTGACTACCATGGTGCACACACATTCAATTGTGCCTGCTATTCTATTTTCAGATTAGGGATATTTCCCGCAGGTTTTGCTGGCTGCCATTTTTGAAGTAGAAATCAAATAGCTTGGCTCCAGGCCATGTGAGTTCTACGTCCAACTCAGTTATTCACAAGCTGTGTGACCTTCACCAGTTCACTCCTCTCTCTGAGCCTCTGTTCTTTAATCAGTAAAACGAGGCAGTTCATCTAGATTACCTCTGCAGTCATCTCCAGCTATGACATTCTATGTTTCTACAAATTCAATATCTGTTTTCCTTCTCAATTTAACAAAAAATGTGCAGCCCTGCTTACAGCCCCTTCTTGGCAGAAGGAGTTAAAATTACTTAAGATTCCTTTCTATATCTCTATGGAGGTTGGAAGAGATGTGTTGCAAAGACTCAGTGGGCTGAGAGTTCTGATCACCCAGCCTGGAAGGACCTTTTTAAGCATGTTTTTTTTTTTCACACTTTTAAAATTCCAGTCCTGACTTTTTTTTTCCCCCTTGGTAAAGAATAAGATCAGATATTCTCCATAGCTACTGTTTCAGCCATGCTTACCCAAATACACACATACCGCCTAGAAACATTCTGTGTGAGGGTTTATAAATAGTCCTTTGTTTCCCTTGATCAATATTATTCTTCTGTTTCCTGTTCCCTATCCATGCCCTAGAGAGTTGGAAGCTTTGTCAGTTTTCCTACTCTGGAACTGGATTGGTCTAATTGGCTCCCAAGCCTTTCATTGCCCTGCCTGATCAATTTTGCCTGCTTCCCTCGTGGTCGAAAGCATAGTTTGCAAATTCAGGCAGGGTGCGGGGAGGGACACTCTAGCTACCTTCTTCTTCCAGGTGCATTTCTGTCGTAGAAAATCCTGTCGTTCTGGCTCTTGGTCCAGTCACAGGCTTTTGGATTCTCCCAGCCCCAAATCTCACGCTAGATAAGTCACAGGAAGGTGGAATGAACCTGTAACTACTTCCTTTTGCAATTCTGTGCCAATTGGCACCAACTTTGTGTGTGTCTACGGTGGGGCAGAGGCTGGGAAAGCAGGATGTTTCAGAAGAGTGTGAGGAGCTTAAATAGAGCAAAGCAAGCCCAGCGTGGAACCGGAAATCTCTACAGTCCTGAACAGGAATAATATTAGCCAGTCGAAGTGAAATTCTTAGAGAAAGGTGTTGCATGGAAGATTCTGGTTTTCAAGAGCTGGCCATTTTCCCCCCTCCACTGACCTTTCCTAATGAGTGCCCTGAGATGAAAGACAGATTAGAAAATGGTCACTTAAGAAACTTGTCTTAAGGTGTTGGAAATAAAGCACCTATTAAAAGGAATAATGCCCTGATTAAAAATTCATTAGTCTCATCTGAGATAAGTTGAGATCTCCAGTCTAGTATCTGTTTCATTCTTTTTACAAGATCTTTCCCTTCATAATGGAAGATGCTACTTCAGTCAAGATAGGGAGATATGAGTATTGATTCAAAATTGGTGGCATGCCATATTATCATGATTTGTCTTGGGATCCTGGGAAGGATCTAAGCCTGTACTTACAGCTTTCCTAACATACCCCTCCCTCACCTCTAACTACCACACAAACCCATACTTGGTCCTTAGCCCCTGAGAATTCACTACTTTTCCTCATGGTGAAGGGAATCTCCAGCAATCAGGTGTCCCCTCCCTGTCCCCACCCCCTTCATGCAGCAGGAATATTCCTAGGAGAATTTTAAAACCAAATTTGACATAAAGAGACAAGCTACTTGAGGGAAATGGTGGATTTGATTGTCCTGTTTTGAGGAAATCAGTTAGAACTCCATCATAAAGCCACTTCTAAGGAGCAGGGAAATGATTTTTGTAAGTTGACTGGTTCTGGAGGGCACTCACCTGCAGTTAAGAGTGAATCAGAAATTTTACAAAATGTCTCTTTAGGGACCTTAACCTTTCCCTAAGGAGGAGCTCCTTTTCTGTTGCATACACGTACATGACTTGATCACATGTAAGCCCCAGGAAGAACTGCCACTGCCGGAAGAAGGGTGGCAGTACCTGGCTAGGAAACTAATCTGATAAGGCTGTGCTAACTTTCAAATGGTTGGGGTAACATGAATAGGACTGACCACTGTGAATGTGTGCAGGTTTGGCAAGTGAGTCTAAGAATAGTAGAGCTTCAGGACTGGGAGCCCAGTTGTAAGGTAAGGGGCATCACAGTAGACTAAACTTGACTGGCCTGCACTGCCCCTGCCATGCCAGCCCCATCAGCATCTTCTGTCCTCGCTGGGAACCTTTCTAGGCCATGCATGTGGAACAATGATGCCAGCCCTCTCGTGGTTTAGGAGTTTATTCTCTGGGCTGAGGAAGGCAGTGAGCCAGGGGACAGATAAGGCATGATGCTCAGATATTATTGTACTAGCTCAGTGGCTTTGGGTCATGTTGGATACTGAGATGAGAAAGTGACATGTGCAGCCACTAGAACACCATTCTAGGAAATCTTGGACTAGTGGAACGGGCTAACATAAGGCCTGGAAGGGAACACTGGGAATAGTCCAGTCCAGCCACTTCGCTCTTCACAAAGAAAATCTGAGTCCCAGAGAAGTGAAATGGCTTGTTCTGGGCTATTCAGTGACACCTCTGACTGGGCTTGGGACTGATGCGGAAATATGTGCAGATTTAAAAGTCTGCATTATGACGTTTGACCAGAGCTTTGATCACAGCCAACTGTACTGCTGCACAGTCATGGTTTCAGCCAAATCAGATGTCTCAAAAGCTTGTTTCCAGAAACTTCACCATTCCCTTCAGGCTTTATGGCAAGAAACAATGAAAATGCACCCAGGGCTGCTGCAGAGACGAAGCTTTCTATGAGCTGCATGGAAAGACTTTTCCTATAACAGTGAGGGGGGGGACCCAAGCTGCTTAAACTGTCACAACCAATCGCAAACATATTTTTCCTGCAAAAGCTGGGAAGACTGCAAGCTAAAATAAGAGCGTGACTGTGGCAATTTAAACCTCCCTCCCAGTCTGCTCTGCCAGCCAATCTCCCCTCCCCCTCCGCTGATGACGGAAAAGTAGACTCGGTTCCTACCTGTTGGAGAAGTGATTGGGCAGCTGGACGACCTCCGTGATGGCTTCAGGGTTGCGCTTGGCGATGCTGCACACATTCAGCTTGCTGTAGCACTCTTCCTGCACCTCGGCGATCATCCTCTGGAAAGTGGAGCACCTCCGAATGGCAAGGAACACCTTGGAGGTGACCCCGTTGGCGATGCACTTTAAGCTCTCTTTGACAAATGCTTTTCCCTGCCAAACAGGGAGGGATAGGAGGAAAAGGCTTTAGCTCGACCTGACAAAAGAAGGGCAGGGCATACAACATGGGGAATTTAAGGGGGCTCACCTTGGCACCGTATCGTGGCCATCTGCATATCCTTGCAACGAGAAGGATTGCATGCCATGGCCAGGGATTAAAAAGAATGCCCCTCCTCCCTTAGCCTGCCTAGAGAATTGAGCTCAGGGAAAGGAAATGGGATTAGAGGGAAAAAGGAGATGAATCATAATCAACCACCCTGCAGCTTGAACGTTGTCATAATCTGGTTTTATGTTCTTGGGATTGAGACTTTGAGAATTCAAATCACAAGCTGGTATGCTAGGTCACACAGAACTTCTTTGTTAGAAGCACATTTTAATTTTCTCTGGAAGAAAAGCTTTTTGGATTTTTACCCCCTTCCCATATAAGAAGGCCTCTGTCAGCTCCGTATGGTCATGCATTAGTTCGGTGGGGAGAGTCTTAGAACCTATTTCCTGGCTCTGTGTGTGTGTGTGTGTGTGTGTGTGTGTGTGTGTGTATGAGATGGGAATTTACAGTGGGGAGGCAGGGTTGGTTCCCTACAGGACTGGTTCCTAAGAACAATGGTCTGACACAGCCAGTGTGAGCAAGGGGTCAAGTTCTTATTACCTGAGTGTCAAATTTAGCAGCGCTGTACAAGAAGGATCTACAGATGTCATACATCCCATCTGTGTCACAGGTGGAGTTTTCCAGGCATGCAAAAGCCCCACAGCCGACCTGCAGAGCACTGTTGAGGCAGCGAACCACTTCAGCTGGAAGAGACAAATCCATCCAATCCAGGTCACATAGGATTGACCTGCAGGCAGCTGGGTAGGATCAAGTGAGTGCAGAGGCCAATTTCAAGGACAAGGGGTCAGAAGAACTTACCCTAGGAGCCTGTCATGAGGGGGCAATACATGGACCCATTTGAATGAGAAGGGAT
Organism: Lepilemur ruficaudatus; assembly: GCA_963574885.1. Classification (NCBI taxonomy): domain Eukaryota; kingdom Metazoa; phylum Chordata; class Mammalia; order Primates; family Lepilemuridae; genus Lepilemur; species Lepilemur ruficaudatus. Next base: position 162,865 of record CAUYRT010061866.1, on the reverse strand, counting down.
AGACCAGGAGGCCCTTTGGCTTATAGAACCAGAGCACATGACAGAGAGGGAAGGGGTTCTCCCTCTGAGATATGTTCTCTCTCTGGTTTCACCATGGCATACAAAAGTGAGGTTGGAGTCTGAAATGCACAGTGCCTTTAAGCAGCTCTATAGCACCAAAAGTCACCACTTGGCACTTGAAAGCATGGAAAGGCACGGAAGGCAGTGGCCAGTGGTCAGGTTTAAGAAGTGAGAGGGCCAGGGAATCCATCTAGCTCCCCAAACCTGCACTCCAGAGTAAAGAGCATGGGCTTTCATTCTAAATGGCAGAGAAGAATGTGCCAGGACTCCACTTGGAGACCCTTCTGCTTTTGGGCTTTTACCATCATGTTGGCAGAAAGGAATCTGATCCATTCATGTTTCACCCAACCCCCCACTATAGGACAGTGCTTAGAGGTATGCTTAATCTCTTTCCTATTAAAAGCCTTTTTAAAGAAACTCAGGTGTGGAATAACAAGGCCAAGTCACCCCTTGTGCAAGACTGGAAGAAAACCGCAAAGAACTTGCATGAGGCTTTCTCCGTTCTGGATAAGATCTCCCATAAAAGTAATTTCTCTCCCACAGAAGGGGGGGGGGATGTTCTGGCAGGCAGCTCAGCAAGAAATGATCTGCAGCCTTCATGCCATAGGATTGTCCTCTGAGATCAAAAGCGTGGTTCAGTTAGGTTTCCCCACCCCCTCCCACCACCCGCAGCCTCTGGGATGTTACAAGTCATTTCCCTAATTATATATTTCCACGGGTTCAAATTATAACTTTGCTTTAAGCAGTTTTAATATGCATTAGGGCTGCTATTGTTTTAGGCAAGCTCGATTTGTGAATCACTGCATCTCTATAGCAACTAAGTACAAAAGGAAGTGAAGCAAAAGCCCTCCTCTCAGCAGGGACCTGTGCTCTTCCAAGGGGAGCATGTCTGCAGCATTCTGACACCTGCGATCCCATCTTTGCTGACAGTTGGAGGAGAGAAGGGCAGTAATGGAAGGGGGGGGGAGCAAGTGAAGCCCGAGAAGTCAAGAGGCAGATGTGTCAATGCGGGCTTCCTAATGACTCTTCTCCTTCAGAGGCCAAGATCATGCACAATTAACTGCTCTAAGAGTCAAGACACAAGTGAGACCTTCCCCTTGGAGAAACAGCTGCTACATTTCACAAATATTTCTTTTTCAAGGGGCTTATTGGCCATGGGGCTGCACGGATGACTGAATGGAGCCCAAGAGAGCAGGGAGGGGGAGAGAGAGGCAGCAGTGTTGGGGGTGGGATGTGTGTAGGGTTTTCTCTGAATCCGCCCTGGATTTGTCAGACCCTGAGGGCTATGGTTCTGAAAATCAGTCTGAAGAGGGGAGGGAAGTCAAGTTTATGGAGTCTTAAAGAGGGAAGGAAGAAGAACAGCATCAGACAAGCCATGTCTCACCTTAGATCAGCTTCTGGAAAGTGTAAGAGAGCGCTTCGAGGCATGCCAACATTCAAGCCTTCCCCCGCCCCCCTCCCCCCCCCAAAAGGGTACGTGCCAGATTTCAGGCAATCAGGCTAGGCTTATGCAATGAAATACCCTCAGCAGAGCGTCCAGCTTCTTCGTTAGTTGCATGCAATTTATTAAACAAAGGAGCTCCACTTCCTAAGGCTATTGGATTACACCGGCAGTTTACTGCCATCAGGCATGAAGCACATTTATTATCAAGATCAGCCGTCACAGACACAGTTGCAAAAGCGAGAGGCAAATGAGGGCAGCTCTTTGGGGGAGAAAACCGGTCCTGGGTTTGCTGCTTACCTGAGTTCTGAGCTGCCACCCGGGATTTCCTGGGGCTCACAGAGTCATTCTGCTCCGCCTCATGGGTTGCAGAAACACTGATCACCAACACCAGAAGCACTGCTGAGTTTTGGAGCATTCTCTGAGAAGTTTCCGCTAAGTTGTTGGGTTTTTTTTTCCTCCCCCCCCTTTCCTCTTTCCCTCTCCCGGCTTGAGTGAAGATGTGGATCTGGATACACAGAAAGCTTAGGTGAGGATTTGATGAGGATTTTTTTTTTTTTTTTTTTTGGTTGCTGCTGCTCCTGCGGAGGACGCTGCTGCTGCTGCCGGCGGCTGCTGTTGCTGCTGTTGGTGCTGCAGTCGCTGCTTCTTGCACCTCTGGCTTTTGCAAACTGGGGGCCCAAGAGCTGCACCCAGGGATTTTATAGCCGTTCTTATCGGTCCTCAGGATCAGGGACCAATCAGGTCCCGCAACCGGTCGGTCTAGCCAATAGGAGGGCACGCAATTCAGCTGGAGCTTTTTGACTTCTTAGAAATATTTTCCAGCAAATTAAAAGTACCTGCTGCCAGTGTTGTGTGTGCGGAGCTGCGTGTGCAGCGATGTGTGAGAAAGCTATTTTCATGGAAGGGATAACTGTGTATTGGTCCAACTAAAGAAATACCCTATGAAAATCTCTCCAAGGTGATTTTTGAAATCTTTCTCATGAGCCACTTGAGGGAAATGGATAGCATAGGCGGGGTGGGGAGATTGATCTCTTTGGATTAGAGTTTAACCTTATTACAGCAGTTTTACTCTAATTTTAACAGCACACTCTGTTCTTTGTGTTGTAAGCTGCAAATGCAGTATCTCCATGTTTTTTCTGCATGTATGTGTTCACAGGTCTGTAATGTATTTTTGTTGCATATGAGCATCCTTAGTTCTCACTCACATATATGAGCCCTTGAGGAATTTATGTGAGTAGATGAGCCTTGGTGGACTGAGGTATGATAGCTCTGAGCTGTGGCTCCAGTTCCTATTTTTCAGCCCATGACCCTGGCCACGTCCTTTTGCCTTACTCTGTTTTCCCAAACCTGTAAAATGCCAGAGTTGGACCCTGGCATTCCTTGTACCTCTAAAATGACATGCTGCTTCAGAAACACGAATTAACCTTGGCTCCATCATTTCAGTCGTTAGCAGAATTGCAAACTCCAGGAGTGTTAGTTACCATAGGTACACTCATGCACACCTGCATGCACCACACGCGATGGGCAGACATCGTGAATGCCTGGAAATTAATAAACTGTGTATTCAAGCCCAACAACTTCATAATCTCGTTGAAACAATAAGCTGGCCAAAGCAAGACTAAACCTGCTGGGTAAACCAGTTCATTTCTTGGGGAGGGGGGGTGGGGAGGTTTTGCAGGGTAGGGAAAGACCAGAACGTGTAGGAGAGAGGACTGATAAGCTCTAGACTTAATGGGAAAATTACGGTGGAATCACAAATGATGCCTAGTATGGAAGCTCCTATTTTCTTATAAGTGAGCTGTAGGCAACACTAAGGTTTGTCTCTAGCTTGTGAAGGAGGCTGATGATCCAGGAGAAGATGTCTCAGGGTAGGAAGGCAGTCCTTAAGGGGCTGAGTGAGGTGAAGGGATTAAACAATAAAACCTAAAACCTTCTAAAAAATTTTTTTTGGGGAGTAAATGAGAAAGGGCCATTGGTGATTTCGTATAGACTTGGGCAGAGGATGATCTTGCAAAGAAGTGGAGAGCCACTGGCTTCACTCTGGATCCTAAAACCTTCAACAAAAGTTAGTGCCCAACTCTATTAAGCACAAACCAAACTGAGAATCAGCTGTATATGTGTGAGCATAGTGGGTCTGGTGGGTGATTATATCCTAAAACTTACAAAACCAGCGTTGTTTGGAAAGCATGAACGTTTCTTAGAACAAGGGATAGAGGGAATGAAGGGTACAGGAAAGACCTTAAAAAAAAAAAGGTATTTACAGATTTTCATTAAATAAATACATTTGTTAACTGACAGTATTTTTTGAGTAACTTCTGGGCTGAGTGCTAGGGGCCAGGTGAGTGAGGGCAAAAAAAAAGAAGAGGATGGAGAAGGTAAATTCATGATTCTTGTCTTCAAGGTGTTTGCAGTGGGCTGGGAGGATGGCCAGCCTCAGTCTTGTTTGGTGAAATTGCTTTTTAAGAATTCAGGAAAAAGCTATGACATTAATATTTTATTTTTTAATAAAACTCGTGTAGTGGAAAGCTCTGAGGTTGTTTTTAATTGCTTTAGGCAAGAGTTGTTGATGTACAGCAATGCAATATAGTCACTCAGTGTTCTCTTCCAGAAAGGGAAGAAGAAGACAGAAGCCTTTTCATCCCGAGGGTCATGACTTCTGTTCCTCAGTCATCTCTATGACAGGCAGTGCTGTTTGTTTCTCTTGCTGGACTTACCCGGAGTTGGTCTACTGGCCTGGTAGGGTGATGGTTTACCTGTGATGAATCACGTTGTTTTTTCCACCTCCCTGATGCTCTCTTAGGATGTGATGTGCTTTAAGCATCAAGACGTGCTTGTGTTTTTTTGATGTGGATCTATCATTCCTCTGTATTTTGCTCACTGTCATGTGCCTGGAGGTTCATTGTTAGGTGTGCCTAGTGTTTTACAATGGCAGATGGACTGTCGTTTGGAGAAATCTGATAGTGGTCAGTCACCTTGGTCTGAACGTTAACTAGTGTGTGTGTGTCCATACATTTGAGAACCTCGAGGGGGGAGAGCTGAAGTCTATGTGGAAATGCCCAATGTAAAGTTTCTTCCCAGAAGGTCACAGTTTGAGGATGTCTGAATGTTTGCAGTCGTCGTGCAGTTCTCTTGCACTCTGATGCAGCAATGATAGAAGAGTCTTGGGAACTCTGGTGCTGAAGTCTGGTTCCTTTGTAACTTGTTGGGGGGAGGGGAGTCTGGGAGATAATGAAAGAGTCTGAATATCTGATTTCAGGGTCTGAATTTTATCCTGGAAATAAGAGAGTCATTAGGGTTCTTCAGCAGGAATTGTTAAATGATGTGTTAAAATCACTGTTTGGGGAAGATCTTTTCATCACACTCATGGTTGGGAGGAAGAAAAGGATGGAAGTCATGAGACTAGTTACTAATACCAGTTTGGATCAAGGAGGTTCTGGATTGTGATGGTGGCAGTAGGAAGGGAAGGGATAAATATGAAAGATATTCCAAATGAAATGGAAATTATGAATTAACCTAAGGATTGTCTTGGAAAAGACCTCAGTTTAATGAAAATAAAGATAATATACATCAGGACTTTTCCTTCTCTATTTTTTGGTTAGGATTTTTCAGTTGACAGGAAAATCTAGTACAGTATCTCTGTTAGGCAGGTACTTTCTGGTGCTCTGTTAAGGTAGCAGAATTATCCAACAAAAGGACTAGACTGTGCTTTAGGGAGGTGCCCCCAAGTGCAGTGGGTGGGGAGGGGAGGGTATACTTTGCTATTGCCCCTGAGCAGGGAAAGTGCTAAGAAGTGGGTGGGAGAAGCTGCCAACACCTTAGGCTTGGGTGATGATGCTCTGGCTGTGCCCGTGCAAGGCTGGCATGAGTTCAGTGAGAAGATGAAGCCAAGACTCTTTCGGGCTTTGTTGGATTTGGCTAGTTTAAGGCTCAGCGGTGAATGTGCATTGCCTTTTCAGTGAGAGGAGTCCAAGAGCATGTTTTCTTGGTGTTCATTTTGTTAACAGTGTGCAAGAACCACCAAGGTTGTTCTGACATAGTGAACAAGGTTGGACCATTTTTCTTTGGGAATTACGAGCCCGTGTTTTTCCTGTTGGACCATTGGACTGTTGAGTCATGCCTTCCTAACCTCAAGACAAAGGAGGAGGAGAAGGAAAAAAGAGGAAGATGAGGGGAAAACACATTTTTTCTCCATCCTTCTATAAAGACACCAGGTTTTTTGCATGGATAGTTCTAAGTTCTGGAGTAAATCTGTGCCTCTTACATGTCTTTGATTGCTTTAATCTCTCCTAAAGAAAGAAAATGAGAAAATAAGAGAGCAAACTCCCCCCTACTCCCACTGGTTGGCGGAGGGTTACTATGTGACTGGCACTAGTTCAGGTGTTTGAGGAAAGGCAGAGAGATATCTGGCCTTTCCCTGTGCTCCATGAATTCCCAAGCTAATTCTTAAAGCATGAATGTTGTATTTGAGGACGAATGTTTTCTGGAAATATAATATAGCAAGTGGGTTAGAGATTTGGATTCAATTAACATTTACTGGGTGCCTATCTGCTCCATGCCAGGCATTGCTGCTTCTGCAGAGGTTTCTTATCTGTGAGCAGGCACTGCTCTCCTCCCATCCCACAGGAGGAGCCCAGGACCCAAAGATAAGGTTGGCTTACCCATGGTCACAGTGTGTGATGGATAAATCTCCTGGGACTTGCTTATTGGAGAAGTAGCTCTGGATTCTGTAGTCGTGTGCCCACCACGGTGGTGGAGGGGGGTGTGCCATAGGAAAAAGAAATAGACAGGCTGACCTGACATGCTGAAACCCGAACAGGCAAGTTGAAATGAGACACCACTCCTGTTAATACCTGCTTCTCATTTTCTCAGGTCTAAGTTCCGATGTCACTTTGTATCAGGGAAGACAAATTCATAGTGCTACAGCAGCCTGCAAATGTTCAGAGTCTCGGATGAGGCTTCTGAAACAAGTGTGAAGAGGATTTTGTGTGTCATCCAATCTGTCCTTTAAAATAGCTCCAGGGGAGACCCGAAATGATATTACCCTGTCGAGACACATGAGGGCGCTCGAGCCAACCAACAATGAGGAACTGTTACCTTTAAATTGGTGCGGGGTGGGGAGTAAAGTTGTGAATCCTGGGGGTGTTCAATCAGCTATTGTTTCATACCTTCAGGATGCCGCTTAGGGGGATAATGTCTGTTCAAGGTCTAGAGCAGTCACCTGAGACTTAGCCACTGAGCTTGCAGACTGGCACGGTATTTGCAATATATTCTAAATGCTGTTCTCTTACTGCCCGATGGCAAAATAGGTTGCAGGCAAGCTTCTTAACTGTTCAGCCCCGTCCTAAGGGGATCTGTACCCTCAGATAACACACTTTGTGGTACTTTGAGCTCCTTGGTTTAAAAAAAAAAAAAAAAAGGTTTCTATTTCCAGGTGGTGTAGTGAACATTGCTCCTCATTAATGAAAAGAAATTTCATATTTCTACCTAGAATTGTTTTTTCTAAGAGTCTCTGGACAGAGGTCAAGGCTGAATAAGTTTTCATGCTATTTTTGTCACTTTTTGTCCCTGTACTACTGCTTGGAAATCTTTCCAGGGGAGTGTGGGAGGCAGACATGGGGACAAACCTGCACACCTCCTGCTTCCTGGTCCTGCCCCCAACACATGTGTGAAGACCGGGTTTTGTGCCCTGTTAAGATGCAGGATGGTTTGGAGCGCTGGAGGGTTGGGGCGGGCTGTCACACTGCGCATGTCTGAGATGCGCAAACTCCTCTGGCAAGAGGATCAGGGCTTACAACTTCCAGCCAACTGATCCCTCCCTCAGAGTGTGCAGGGAACGGTGTCAGCATTGTGACAGTACAGTCAAGTCGTGGGACAGATACGGGTGCACGAGCCTGAACCCAAGGCAGCACATGCGTGGCATTAAAACTGGAAGCTGTATAGAGGGGAGGACTGGTCGGTGATGCCAATGAGTTTGTGAAATAGAAATTTAAAAAAAGTTCAATCCAGCAACCCATGCTGTGGAGCATCATCCTGACATATTTAGCCTAAAGCCAGCTTGTCATTTGCAAAATGCTGTCCAAGTAAAAGAAGTGTCATTCCGCCTTTCCTAAGTGCTAGACAAATCTATTACTAGTTTATTGGCTGAGAAAGGGAGGTGTGGGGAGGGAACAGCCTTTATACAAAGTTACCTGGCAAGTCAGCAAAAGGGCCAGACTAGGAGATTGTAGATTTCTGTACTTGATGTTTGGCAGTCTTGCCAAGAAAATTTTTTTTTATGGCAATTCAGATGCGTTTTATAATCAAGTTGCATTTAATATGCTTTAGGCTAAAGTGCAATTAAGATACATCAGTTCTTGGCTCTGGAAAGGGTATCAAGGGAGTATCAACATATTCCCACTGCTATATCAGAGTAATAAAGTACAGAATGCAGAGTCAGAATTTATACTGTAAGGTTTTTATAATGGTAGCAAAAATGGTCACCGAGTACCATTTCGTCTGCTCTCACAGAACACGGTTCTTGTCAGCTGTTTGGGAAATGAACTCTCCCAGCCCGTTTAAAAATTAATTGTAAGGAAATGTAGTGGAATAAATGGAAATCCAAGTGCAAAGGGAAAAACACACTCTGGCCTCCAGGCAAGCATTTTCTTGAACAATGTCATTCCGCACTCTGTAGTGGCTATGACAGCAAAGAGGAGGAACAGAGAAAAAGTTACAGCTTTGGAGGAAGTGGGTGAAATCCTTAGGGGCAAAAATGTCATTGGGGAGTCCATTGAAGCTAAGATGGGGAAATGTAGCTCCAAAAAGTGCAGAGCCATGGAATATTTTTTCATATGATACATTTTAATTACATTTTTCATTGCTCTTTCTCGTATTTGTGCTTAGAATAATTCCTTAGCCATAACTGCTTGTCTTTACTGTTTCTCTTGTTAGATTAACAAAGGAAGGGCCGTTTCCTTTGTGGGTGTGTATGTGCGGCTTTACCCTTTTTTTCATTTGGTGTTTCAATCACTCACAATAGACCTTGGAATACGGGAAACAACGAGAAATGAGTCACAACTGCGAAAATCAAAAACGTTCGAAGTGAGAAAAGTGTATTTCCTGACATGATACGTAACAGGTCTTGAAAAATTGGACTCATTTGAAAGAACGGTCAATGTTTTTTGGGCTCTTGAAGTCATAGCTTCTTGTTTTTTCACCAAAGTAGCAGAGAAGTGGACTGACAGCTTTGACTTATCTGATGAGTCCTGATGCCTTTCTGGATCATTCCGAAAGGTGCGTGGATAGGGAGTCACTCTTGGGAGATGCTTGTTCTCATCCTTGCCCGAGAGCCCTGCGTGGCAGCCTAGGCTAAAGCTGAGGACGTCAGGAACCACCTTATGTCCACCATGAGCAGGACTCCATGGATGCTTGCATGTGTCCTTTCAAACAAGTGGAGTTTCTTTAGGCGACCTCTAGAGGCCGTGAGGTTTTCCTTCAGCCTCTCTCCAACCCCTTCTCCCCTTGCTCCTGAAATAATGCCTTTTGCCATCCATGTAGAAGGAACCACTGGAAGCCCCCAACTCCTTTCCAAAGTGGTGAATATGAAGCCACCAGCTGTAAAACAGGTGCCACGAATGGCTTGTTACATGGAGGGACTGATTTACCGAGAAAGAGCTGTGCTTTGCTGTAGGATTCTGTGACTATTGCCAAAAAGGGTTTTGCTACATGGGAAAAATTTGAACTGTGCTGTGAGTTTCTGGGAGAACCCCGCAAACCTACCCCACTATTGGGTGAAGACACTGAATCCAGCTGATTCTTGTGTACTAGGGGCTTGGTTCATAATTCTGTTTCCTTATCAGTTAGGAGCTTCTACAGCTCCTGTGTGTGTATACACTCATCATATGAATGTATATGACAGTTGAAAGGTATGGACCTTATCAAGGTAAACTATGGCCCTTCTGAACTCTAGGTTCTTGCTCAAATGGAGCTCCTGAATTACAGCACAGCAAACATACCAAAATGCACCCATATTCCATGATAAGTGTATTGTTATGTAATTATAGATAATGTGTTGAACAGCAGTTGATGAATTGGCATGATGTTACATTTTTCAGGTGTTTACTTACAAATCTGTTTCAACTTTTTGCAATTTTCTTTGTGTTTTTTCCCCCTTTGGAATAAGCAAATTTTCCCCCCAGTTCTTGATCATTTTTAAGCCTTTGAAAAGCTCATAGATGCTGGGCACCATTCTATAGTGCCTGATGAATAACATGGCTCTGGGTTTTGAGTTCAAGAAGTTGTTACCAGACAGGATCCAGGGGCCCATTCACTTAAACAAATACTTCCCAGAGGGTGTTCCCATAGTCCTCTGAAATGAACCATGGAACTGGGACCCCATGCTCACATTCATTTTGGTGTGGGGAAACACCAGGAGCATCAGCATACGAAAGTCACCCAGAAATCCTGCAAGAAGAAAGCTTTTCAGTGATTTAATCCAATGTTTCCCAAATGCATTTGATTCAGAAAGCCTTTTAAAATGAGAAACACTTACCAATGTCCTGAAGAGCTAGTGTTCCTTGGAACTAACTTTGGGAAGTGCTGATTGGAAGCTTATTGGCTCCCACTTAAATCCTATGGGTTTACCTTGGTCCAGCTCTGGATTAGTTTTATTGCTGCAGCCTCAATCATCCTTCTTTGCAACCATATTCAGAATTAAACCTGCCTTTACTTGAGAGCCTTACGGGGTTTTGAGTGCTGGACATACCTCATTCAACTTATCGTACTGTTGGAAACTTCATTCACAACAGTGTGTGTAATACAGGTATTGTCATATCTTACCTAAAAATTTTGGAGTGTGAGGTTCAAAGAAGCCCAGTCAATAAGAAATAGTGCTTATTCAATATTGGGTCTGTCTGACTCTAGAACCCATGATTCTAACCAGTGGCATGCAATAGAAGAAAACTAAAACACTCAATCCAGAAATAAGCATATTTAGTTAGGAATCCAGGGCGTGACAGTGCCCCATTTTCATTGCACTGCCAGGTCTCCCTAAGTATGCCCTCTGTCTATGCTCTAGGAAAGGTAATAGAAACGGTGTTTTCCCTTTAGGGTCTTGGTAATCTCTGCCTTGAACTGAACAAAACTCTTTCAAACTGCCTGATGGGGCAGCACAGGGAGGAAGGAACATGGCACATACGGACATTGTCTTTGCTCCAGCTTAGAAAATTGTCTCTGCTGCTGCCAGTGATGAATGGTGGTCGGGCCAGCCTGCTCCACCCAGAGGGTTAGGAGTCCTGTGTCCTTTGGAATTTCTTTTCAGCTTGATCTCCTTGTTGGCCATCTCCCCTAACTGCTCCTTCTAGTAATCACTGCTGAGCTCGCTGCTGGCTTCCCCCAATACTGCAGCAGAACAAAATCATCTGGGTTACCCTTCTGTTTCCTTCATTGTCCTGATGAAATTGCTCTTGATTCTTGCCTAGGGAATAGCCCAGTCCCTTGTTGAGGGTATTTTCTCTACCTGAGAAAAGGAGAAACGGGCGGGGGGAGCACGTGGTTTCTTGGCCTTTCTCTCTATACAAAGAGGAACCTCTAGAGTTACAGCTGTTACTGTTGTTCATTTGAGGGGTCCCAAGTTCTCATGCCTTAAAACTGCTGGGAATATTCTAAGCTTACGCCTTTCTTCATTCATAGATAGTATAGTGGGTGCCCACCTGGTAAAGGTCACAGAACCTAACATTTTTTTAGCGTCTCCTTTCATAGAATGGTACTTAGGTGTCACTCAAATAGTTGATTCTCTGTTAGTGAGGTCCCTTCGTCTGATCTGTAAGTCTTTGTATGGTTATGGCCTTCCCATACCTTATTATTTTGGAGGGCGGGCATAGGGGGGAGGCATAAAATTGCACACCCATGTTCTCCAGGCTTCATAGCTATATGAACTGACAAATTTAAAAATCAAATTATTGAGAAAGATTATCCATACTCTTATTTATTTTTCCACCTTGTGTCTAAGCCAACATTATCAGCAGGGATAGAGAGAAAATACATGTTGTTAAATATTACTTAGACATTTGACATGTTATGAAGGAAAAAATACAGCCATACTCTTACATGCACCATTATGTTCTGTCTTCTGTTAGTATCAATAGTTGGGCTAAGTGGAAATTACAGGCTAACATTGCACAAATACTCATAAACGTGCTGAGTGTCACAACTCAATTCAAGATGACAATCAGACTGAACCTGGGGGGTAGCCAGAGAAGGTTTCCTAGTGGAGGAGGTGTTTAAGCTGAAATCTAAACAATAACTAAGATGTAGTTAGGCAATAGTTGGCTTCCTTTATTCATAGGAAGATCTAACAATATTAGGACTACATCCTCATATCACAATAATGAGGCTGCCTCTTTGGCCCTGGGCTTTGCATTCTTCCCCGATCCACACTTGGCCCACTAATTTATGCAAGTTACCTGCAGGTGTGACTCCTTCCTCCATGGAAATAGAATGGCTCCTTGCAGTACTGAAGAGAATAGTTGGTGTCTCACATTGCAGCATTTGAATTGCGGTGACCTCATGGGCATTGGGAGCCTCCATGGTTAAAGAGTTAGGTACCTTAATAAGGGACATCTGCGTGCTGAAGGAGGCTCACCTCGAAGTGCCTCTTCGAACAAAACAATGTCTGCCCTTTATTTTTAGGTAAATTCAAGCTTTCAAATGAAGGATTATGGAAACCACGTTTCTGGCAGTCTTACAATAGCAATTTTGTCCCTATTTCTTGTTACCGAATGACCGGGAATGTCGAAGTCCTTTCTCAGTGTTCCCCAGCACATAGCCTAGAATATTTTTTTCAGTGATTAAAGAAATGGATGTTTTTGTGTCTAGTAGGTTTTTATTTTTAATGTAAAGACAAGCTAAAATATTTTACAGTTTGGTTTAATACTTCACACCTGGCAACGTCATGTAAGTATTTATTGGGTATACTACCCTTTAGCACCATAACTTAACCCTCTTGGAATGTTTTATGGTTTGGGCTATGAATTCTAATTTGTCTGCCATAAATACAGCTATCCTTGCTTTAGTTATGTGCCACTTATCTGACACATCTTTGCTTATTTTTTTGTTTTACAACTTTCTAGATCACTTTGTTTTACGTTTGTACCCAGAATTTGATAGAGGTTGAGAACTGTTGCTTCTATAGTTTTTCTCTCTTCTAGAGGGCAGGGCACCACTGCCTCCCTTACAGTAGCCCTGTTATTTCCGTAAGATGCCTTTTCCTACTTGTTTCAAAGAGTGAAGCATAATTTTTCCATGAGGGGAAATCTGATCTAGTATTTGTCAGTCCAGCTTTCCTTAGTGGAAATTACTAATAGTCTGATATGTTGTCTCCAAGCCTTAGTTTTTGGTGCAGTAAGTCTCGTATTTCTCTATACCCTTGGCAATGTTTGAATGTGAATTTGGTAGAAATGGGGGTGCCATTTTAACCAGAAAGTTCTAAGGGTGTTTAATCATGGATCCTTCCCTAGCTAGAGAGGAGGTTACTAGCTGTGGGTTAATGTTTCTGACTTCAAAGTTTTTTTTTCCCTCTGTTCAGCATGAATAATTTGGGGGAAAACAATTGTTTTGTGTGTAGCATTTCCCTTTCAAGAAACATCAAATACGTTATGACCATTACTTAGAAACAATGGATAGTTTATTTGGGTCTTGTGTGTTTGGTATGTGTGTGTGTTTTTCTAAACAGATGCTGAGTAAAATCTCCAGAAGGTCATGTGTGAGGCAGAATATTGAGAAGAATGCTTCGGAGCCCAGCCGACTTTAAACAACTTGCTAAACACATTGTTTATTAAAGTGAAACAATGGAAAAGAGGAAGTGGTAGAAAGCTGCTTGGTTAATATTAAATGAAAGTCATCTCTGTCCCCGACATAAGACCATGTCAAACCACAGTGAATTATAAGCTTAAATGAAGGTTTGAGAGCCAGTTCAGAAATCTTAGAACCCAACCGAAACAAAACACAGCCCTCATGACATGAGTTTCATGTGAAGTGTTTTGCCAGGTTGTTTACTGCAGACCAGCGGTGAGTCTGCAAGAGGTAGGTTCTTCCAGGGTCAACCTGGGGGCTAGTTTGCTAAATGAGAGAAGAGGTGGAAAGCAAGCTCAAGCCTTGAGAAAGATGAATTTAGGAAGACAAAGGTGACTTTCCTATTGCTGGAGAAGGTCTGGCTCCATGTCAGGTTGACTGAGCACTTTTTAATGTTCTTGAAGATCAAAACATCCACTCCAAGCAGGTTGGGCATCCTGCAGGCAGCCAACCCACTAGGCAGGGGCAGGGTTGGAGAGATGAGTAAGATTCCTGGTCTCCTTGCTATGATGGCTAATGTTATGTGTCACCTATGTTAGGGCATGGCACCCAGATATTTGGTCAAGCACCAATCTAAATGTCACTGTGAAGGTATATTTTAGATAAGATTAATGTTTAAATTAGTAGACATTGCATAAAGCACACTACCCCCATAATGTGGGTGTGCCTTAACCAATCAGTTAAGACCTAAACAGATGAAAGATTAAAGTCCTTTTAGGAAGAGGGAATTCTGCCTCTAAGAATGTCTTTGGGCTTAAGCTGCAACATCTACTGATGCTGCATGCTCATGTGAGCTGATTCCCTAAATTCTTTCTTCTTTTTCTCTCCCTCCTATTGGTTCCATTTCTCTAGAGAACCTTCAAGTCCACTTCAAGATGTATTAAAAAAGTCATTGCTTCAGAGGCCACCCAGGCAAGTGCCAACTGAATCTTTGTTTCTTTGGTAGTACAATAGTTCAGCCACCCTCCAAAAGCCATGCAGTCAGTTCATGCCTCAATCCGAGTAGCTTTCAGAGGAGCCCCCCCAGTGTCCCAAAAGTCAAGTCCAGGTGTTTGACTGAGAGGACCTGGCACAGTCTGGCCTCGTGATCCCTATCCTGCCTGTCACTTACCAGGACAAAACCTCTGTCCTAGGCCAAGAATTTCTCTTACTCTGTCTGCATTTCCTAGAATTCTCTTCTGCACCTTACCAGTCTGTTTCTTATGCAGAAATTTTCTTCTTAAAATCCTTCTACTCTTTCAAAGCATAGCTAAAGTTCTACTTTCTCCATTCTAACTCTTAACTTTTCCTTTCTCTCATTTCCACTTAAATCTTTAGTAGGACTGATACTGCAATTTTTTATTCTCTAACACTGGCTGGAGTTTGTGTATTAATTCAACTGTAGGCTCCCGGAGAGAAGAGACCAAGCATTTTACTCACTCCGCTTATCCAATGATGCTTGCCAGAGAGGAGTGAAGCACATAAAAATATCATGCAGTACTTGGCAGTTGATGGCTGAGGGAATCTCACCTAGGATTGTGCAACCTGACCTTGTGTCTCCTAGACCCATAGCTACATGTTGAACTGTACAGTGTGCTGCATGCTTGCTGTTAGGAGGGGATGGTTCTATCTTGATGTGACTTCAGTGTGAACAAGGGCAGTGACTTTCTAGCAGTTATTCTCCATGTCACCCACTAGTAAATTGCCATTTACTGTCCTGTGATAACTCCTGGTATAACTCTCTTTGGAGGTGGTGTTTGCATTTCCTTGGCTTTATTTCATCAATTTATGTCTTATAGCTAAAGACTTAATGTATGCCCCACCATTCTTTGCACATAGTAGGCCCTCCACTAACAAGGCCAAAGCATAAAGGGGAGTCAGTCATGATCCTAAAAGATACAATCCCAAATGCCATAGTCCCTAAAAGATCAAAATCCTGAAAATTTAACTCTGGAAAAAATGATAAATTCTTTCAAAGGTATTTATATTTTTAAAAGGATTATTCAAGAAACATAAAAACAGGACAGAACACTTCATAGGCCACCTCACACAATAAAATAGGGAATAACATTTTTGCAAGGATAAACACTGTGACATACTGGTACAACAGTTATGAGTACACGAACCCTATTTATAAGTAGGTCAAAATGGGAAATGCATAAATGTGTATTACTGCAGTTGGTAAATGTGTGCACTGAGCTTGATAATTACGGTCATCTGAAATACCAGGATGAACAGCCTAAGTCTTGTGGCAAGATTGATCAAAAACTGACGGGTCGCCACTGCATACGCAGTAATGAGCCGAAGAGCAATATGAAGATGAAATGCATAGCAAATTGTAAAACATAATGCTGACAATTTAAAAAACCGAAAAAAAAGTCCTAAAAATGGAAAAAGAAAATAAGAAAACACCACAAAAATAAAAAGAATATTTGGCACAAAAAGTGGATTACAGAGGTGAATTAATGGGCAGTTGTGTGGAGATAGTCTATAAGAGCTGGCCTTAATATGATGCAACTCTCCCATGATTGTGACTTTTGGGATTTTAGACAGGAAGGATTTTAGACTTCAGGGATTTAGACTTTTGGGGTTTTGATCTTTCAGGATTTCAACATTTGGGATTATGGCTTTTGGGATTATGATCCAAACATGATATAAAAATTGTGGAAAGATGTTGTACTCTTTCCTGCAATCTTCTACCAACTTTAACCAAGAGCAGACCCTTCATCCTATCTGAGCCTGGCCATGGACCACAGTGGGTATGAAGGAATTCGGGGTTAGGATTATCTTCCTTGAACTCCAGGAAGTTGCTTTGAGATTCTAGACTGGTGGCTTTGTAACATATCATGCTTACCCATCAAACAGTTCCACGATTTCTTCTGAACAGGAGTGTGTCCCTAGGTTTTAAAGAAGATATATTTGTAGAAAACTTCAGACATGGAAAAAAAAATGGTGGTTGGAAAGCCTCATTTCCATCGAAAAAATTATGCTCCATGAAATAATTCCGGGTCTTCTCCTGTCAGCTGTCTCAGAGAAAGGACCTTTTCATGTTGAACTGAGGCATGAAGATGTCCCTCTGATCTTGGACTCTGAGAAACGTTGTCTTTGAGATTCCTGCCTCTCTCCTTGCGTCCGGTCTCATCCCCTTGCTCATCCAATCTGTGCAAGACAGCAGTTGTATGTTTGAAAAACAAACATTAGTCTTTATTCAGCTCATAATTGAGCACCTACTGTATGTGAAGTATTTTGGGTGCTGAGCATGTTTCTTCTCTCCTTGAAAATCTCTTGATTTCCCCGTGTTCTGGATTGAGTTCAAACTTCCTTTCCAATACGGCTCTCATCATGTTGGACAACAGGGTATTGGGTAACATCCTATGTTCCTGCCACTAACATGCCATGCCCTCTGTATTAATACCTCTAAGTCTTTGTTCACAGCTTCTTTTGCCTTGAAACACGCTGCTTTCTCTTCCCTGTCTAGAAACTCCGTGTTATTCCTCAAGGCTCAGCTCAAATTTGAACCTTCTGTGGTGCCTTCTCACTCAGGCTGGGTTAGTTACCTTCCTCAGGTCCTGCAGCTCATAATTCTGTTGTGGCAGTTGAATTTCGATCATCTGCTTTGTGTTTGTCTCTCTGCCTCGGTAGGATATTGGGTCTTTGAGGGCAGAACCTGTATTTTCTTCCTCTGAGTCCTTGGCATGTAATATATAACATTTTAACAACATACTGTATACAATACATGTATGCATCTTTATTTGTCAATTAAAAAGTAAGGCTAGAATAATTCTTAAAGAAGGAATGAATGCTAGTCAAAACAGTTGTGTATGTTTCTTTTGGGGGGGCCTGTCACAGGGAGTGAAGTGGACATGGTACTCCTTGAAGAGAGAGGTCTTCTTCATTTACTAAATACTTCTTTCAACTTCCCTCTGCTGCTTTTCTCACTGATGGAAGAACATCTTTTCCTTTAATAGGGAATAATGACCTAATCCTTGGGAGGAGAAGTCATGAACCAACTGCTGCTCACCTTGAATGGTTCCTTGATTGATACTGGAGCTTTTTCTGAAAGCAGGCTTTGGAGGATGATGAGGGAATTGGGTGTGGAGCATCAGGGTCACGAATGCTTGATGAGTTGGGCAAAACATAATGAAAAGAGTACTGGGGAATTTTGGGTTGTGTCAGATTTTTGGTCCTTTGCTTCTGTAATGGGACAGTGTGTGGATGTTGTTGGTGTGATGGGTGATTTTATGTGTTAACTAGACTAGGGCATTGGATGCTCAGATATTTGGTCAAATGTTCTGGGTGTGTCTGTGGGGATGTTTTTGAATGAGATTAAATTGGTTTACTTTGAGTACAGCAGGTTGCCCCTTCTAATGTGGGTGGGCTGTAGCCAGTGAGCATCAGTAAAAGGGCTTTACCTTTCTCCCCTTGGACTTGAATTAAAACATCGGTGCTTTGTGAGTATTCAGCCTGCTGGCCTTCCTACTGGAACTGCACCATCAGCTCTCTTGGTTCTTAGGCATTTGGAATCAGACTGGAGCTAAAGGGTCTATACCTCTGGGGTCTCCAGCTTGCTGACTGCAGATCTTGCCAGCCTCCATAGTAGTGTGAGCCAATTCCTTATAATAAATCAACCTCTCTCTGTATCTTACTGATTCTGTTTTTCTGGAGAAATACACCTTGACTGATACACCTGATCTCTCTGCATAGGCCCAAGCTCTGCCTGAGATCTGGGCACCAGTCAGGGTGATTGATAAAGATGTAGAGTTCACAGAGAGGTCATTCCACCAGCTCATGTGGCCCTATTTCGTGCCTGGTTACTGACTCCTGTCCTGTGTTTCCTGTTTGGCAGGATAAGAATTTCTGGTACTTAAGTATGGCCTGACCTAGGACCAGATCTGGCTCTGCCCCTGTTTCCCAGAGGGGATTTTTCTAGACCACTAGGGAATCCAGGGTCTCTCTGACAGAAGGGGTAGAGAGGGTCCATGTCTAATGGGCCTTGGAAGGTGGCATGTAAGGATAAAATCAGTGGAATACTGGGGTTGGAAAGGAGCAGTGCAACTTAGTAGCGTAACAAGAACCCCGCCTGGTTTTCTGAAGTGCAGTTTTTGTCCCAGTTATGTGTCTTGCTTGGCCTGTGCTCTTTTAAGAAACAATGAAATGTTGCTTTTGATATTTTTGAGTGTGAGAGGTTCAGAAATTCTTTCTAGCTGTGAATGGGATGCAGGGACACATGTACTCTGAGTGCCATTTTATTGAACCAGGAGTGTAAATGGGTAGAACAAGACCAGACCTGAATGGGGGTCATTGGAATAGCTCGTAATTCTAGTTCTACTTTAGCTTGTCCTTCAGAAAGTGACTGACTTGCTCCTGGCCTCCAGTGTCCACTTGACTCTTAACAAATAGCTCTTGAACCAGCAGGTTCCATATCACCTGGAAACTAGTGAGAAATGTAGACCTATGGAATGAGAATGTGCATTTTAAGATCACCAGGTAATCAAGTTTGAGAAGCACTGCTGTGGAGAAAAGAGTACTGTGTTTTTGAGTTATTGAGAAATGACTGTGTTCTTGGTTTGGACACTCCTGTGTGTGACTTTGGATGTGTCACTGAAACTGTCAGCCTCAATTTACCTATCTGAAAGCCAGGGCTAAAAATACCTTCCTACCAGCCTGATGGAGTTTTCATGAGGTTCAAATTAATGTAAAATCTCACGTGCATGTGTTGAGTGACTTCTATGTGCCTGGCGCCATATAAACTCTGCAGGGTGCAGAGATGACTGCGACCTAGTCCTTGTGCCCAGGAATTTGGCCTCTCACAAAGAGAAAATACGTGTGAAAGCGCTTTGTAAATGCAGAGGGCTACCTAAATGTTAGCTATTCTAAGTATTAATGGAGATAATAATACTTGCCCTACTTATGCTGCCTGGTTAGCATGAAGTTCAAGTGAGATAAAGCATGTCAAAGTCATTTGAAAAAAGTTGAAAAGTACTGACGTAAGAACTTATTATTAGTGTTATTATTGCCATCAGTGAGTAAATGATAATTAGGTTTAGTAGGGGAAAACCTAGGTTTAATTGCATTTACTCAGGCAGCAGAGGATCCTAGAGTTGCTTGCTTTTGGTTCTGCCGGGGCACTGCATCGACAATTAGGAGTCTGTTAATACTTCTGCCATTTCAGACTATCTGATCCTGGAAGTGCAGGGATTTCTTTGCAGTTTATTGGCGATCCACTGAAATGCATCCACCTGTGAGGTGGAATGTTCTATCTGATGGGCAGCCTGACAATAGCACTGCCCTGCAGATTAGGATGTAGTCAGGTGGAAAAAATACAGGTGGCTTATGCTTTGTGAGGTCCTCTATCTGGGTGCTTGCTCAGGGGTGGTCTTGGTCCATGACTTACTGTCCATAGAGCCCATGGCATTGTGTGGAGACCCTGGAAGCTCGGGGCAGTCAAAGGAACTTGGAAATGATATAGTCTAATTCTTGAATTTGAAGATACTGTGGCTCAGAGAGTTGAAGTGTTGTCTATGGTTGCTTCTGGATCATATGTCAAGTTGATGGAAAAGTTGGGAATTAAAAAATTAGTTCTCCTGACTCCCAGTCCAGTGTCTTCTCATTATATCTGGATGTGTTGAAGATGCTTTTTTGCTTTAAGTGACATAGCAGCAGTGAGACAGTTCTCACTGCAGTTTTGATCTGGATGTGTTGCAAGTATCTACTCTTCGCTTTATTCTTGAGAGTGTCTGTGCAGACTCAGTTCCTCTTCCCTATTGGCTGTATATGTCCTCTTTGAGTATTGCCTGGAAATACAGTCAGTGCAAATTTTAATGGGGCAGGGAAAGGGCGCAAGACTAAAATTTCCCTCCCTGATGGTTCTCATGCACACTGTTTGTTCTTTTGTTACATACTCACCATGGTTTGCTTTGATTTTGACTTATTGCCTATGTGTCTACTTTGCCTATTAGATTATAGGCTCTGGAGGTAGCAGCCACCGTTGAAATCCAGCTTTGTCACTTGGTAGATCACTCTGGGATCTCTTGGGCAAGTCCCATTAGCACTCTGAACTTCACTTTTTTTTTTCACCTGTAAGTTGAGATACAATCATACCTACTTTACAGATGGTGCGAATTAAGGAATGCAGGTATAGTCAACAATTCATTGTAGTTACTGCAAATTCTGTCTCTGCTGCTCTCAGATGTGTGCCTGAGGGGACAAGATGACTAGCCACAGCCACCTTTCTCACCTCATGCCATACTCACCCAAATGGACTCTCGACACAAACAGGCTGTGCCCCAAACATTACCGAACCTTACATCATTCATGAGGTCACTTATCCCAACTATTGGTCTTTTTCCAGGAAGGCTGGGTCACAGACCATTAACTTCATTTTCTTTTGACCTTTGGTTATTGTTTTTCAGTTCCGATATCTCTCATTGTCTCACTTCCAAGCTCACTCCTATTTTGTTTTGAAGGCTGTGATGATTCTTTCAGGAGAAAAATACTGCGTGTTTCCCTGTGCATGGATTAATGTGTGCTGAATTGAGAATTGCTGGATGCCGCCAGGCTTGGGACCCTCACCCTGGGCCTTGGCTCCTTATTTGTGGCACATTTACAAACATGCTTCTGCTGGTTCGGAAGCTCACAGCCGGAAGTGCCCTCTTCCTCTTTTGCCTATATGCACCTCAAGGGCAGGCTGGCCTTGCACAGCTCCAGGCCCCCTCAAAGCACCTTGTATCAAGTAGAAACTCGGTACAGACTTGGTGGATTCCTGCTTCTTGAACTTGATGCTCCTCTTTTAATTAAAAGGAGATGCTTCCTCCTTTGCAGGAGGTATTGGAATTCCTCTGAGAATGTCTCAACTCCGTTTCCAGAAAAATGTCTTGCTAGTCCACTTGGGGTAGAAATTGAGCCTCCAGGGCTTGGTGCTGAGGTTTCTGAAGAAGAAAAATTCTTTGCATAACAGAAAAGTACTTGGACCCAGAGAACTGGGGTGTTCAACAGGAAGGTGGTGAGGAAAGGGGAGTGGGAGAGAGGGACCCAGCAGACAGGGTCATGATAGTGATGGCAGAATGCCATGCCCTTGATGTTATGCCCTCTAACCTGATCCCCAAATAATCTGAGAAGCTTGGTGTGACTAGTTGTCCTGTGGACATGGGGGAAAAAGCTGATTGTACATGTGGGTGGGAAGGTAGATCTAGAGACTGCACATCTGTAATTGCAGAGAAACTTGAGGGAGGGAGGAGCATGGATAGGAAACAAACTTCGAACTTCGCCGGATTTTTGAAACAGAGGTCTAATGCAATGTGTGTGGGGTGTAGTAATTCAAGGAAATTAAGTCAAGAATGCAAGGAGCAGAAGGCCCCCAGCTGATCTCTGGGTTATATTCACGTTGAGCCTGGCACAAAGTCATGCGTTTAAAATGATATCCTGCCAGGTTTTTTTGTTTCCTTAGAAGAGGATATGGCAAAATTTCAAGGGGAAACTGTTGATACCAGAAGGCCACTTGGGTCATCTCATCTAGGAGCCTGTGAAAACTCCCATGAAGCTCAGACATTAAGCTGACTTTTAGGGACTTGGGCCACTGCTGTTCTCCACCCCTCACCTTCTATCTGGATATTTATAGGTAGCAGCTACTATAGGATGCCAGGCATTTGGGGAGTCTTAATTCTACTGTGTCCTGCGTAACTATTGCTCTGAACACCACGATCTCCTCTTGTGTTGAGGGTCACGGGGCCAGGCTGACAGCAGATCTTGCAAACCTGAAAAGGGGTCACTAGAGCACAGAGGCCCATGCTCAGTCTCCAAACTATCTACATCATCAGGAAGAGGAGACAACCCACCTAACCCTTGCAGATGTGTCAAGAATGAACAGATGATGATTTCTGAGATGTTTCCCAAATTATTCCTTTCAAAGAGCACCTCAGGAAGTCTGTCTTCAGCTTGCTGCAAGACAGCAGCTGTGCAGCTGGCAGCAATTGCTGCAGGGGGTGCAAGATTGTAAGAGGTAGATCAATATTTTTTTTTCTATATGACTTAACCACAGCTGTTAAAGTATTTGGTTTCTTTTAACATTCTTTTGACTGGACTTCACGAAGGGAGAAGTTTCTTGAATGATAATACAGTGTCCATTACAATGAACAGTAAAAGTTTTAAATTTAAAAATGACCAGAAATAATTCTTGGGTTAATAGAGACATCAACACTGTAACAATGGACTAGTTAGGAAATAGCCTAATAATGAGAATATACATATCAAACTTATGCCAGTATTCTCAAGAGAAATATCACTGCTTTGAATGCTATCAGAAATAAACAATAAAAATTAAAGAGAAACTGCAAAGTGCAAGGAGCCAGAAAAAAATGCAACCAAGAAAAGAAATTTTTGAAAGTACATATTAAATTAGAATGCCTAAAGGTAATATAATGGATTAATAAATCCAACTGGTATTTTTAATAAGACAGACCAAATTCTGGCAAATATAAATCACAAAGATAATGAAAATGCAAATATTTAATATTAGAAATGAAAAAGTAAATTTACCCTAGAGAAAGGTGATGTAAATACCAAAAGAAATATGGGCAACTTCATGCTAGTATTCTTACAAATACTATGTTAATGAATGATTTTCTTATACATGTAAATCACCAACTTGACTCAAGAAGTGAAAAACCAGAACAGCGGCCATAAAATAATTGAGGGGGGAAGTCTGTAGGATTCTTCTAGGAAAAAAAAGAGTCTGGTATGTATACTTTTACTATGTTCTTTTAAATCTTTAAAGAGAAATCAACAGATTTGATTACATAGAACTTAAAATTATTACAGCCCAAGATATAAAGTTCAAAGGAAAGTGATAAGAAATATGGGCAAATATAAATAAGAGGGTTAATATTCTTTGTATGCCAGAAACTCAGAGATGAATAAGAAAAATAACCTAAAAGGTAAAGTGTGATACTTATTGAACAAACTTTATCATATAAACTGTATTGTCTTATTAATACCAAACCTTCTAGAAACAATCTGAATTATACAAATTAGAAAAGTGGCAATACTCAATTTCTCAGGGCCAAATCTTTGGAGCCATCCTTCTGTTTACATATATACTCCATAACTAATCCATGAACAAATTCTGTTGGCCCTTAAGAATGATCTCAAATCTAAATACACTTCTCCACTTGCACAGCTACTCCCTGGTCCAAGCCCCTGCCATCTCTGCCCTAACACTGCAGAGTTTCCTGCCTGCTATTCCTCTTGTCAGAGCAAGGAATTTAAATTGTAAAATAGGTGCCACCCTCTTGCTCAAAACTCCTGGAGTCTTGCTGTCTTGTTACACTTAACGTGATACCTAAAGTCCTGACCAAGGTGTACAGGATGTTGTTTGATCTGGTTCTCAGCTATTGCTCCAACCTTATTTGCTAACATTCCTCCTCTCCCTGGCTTCCCTGCCCAGGCTGGCTTCTTTGAATATGTGTAAGGCCCTTTGAAATTGATGTTCCATCAGTATACAAGTATACCAAGTATGCAAATACTTGGTATACTTTCCCCCCAGGTTATTGACTTAACTTTCTCTTTGACTTCCTTTGCATCTTGGTTCAACTTTCCCCTTCTCAGACCATCCCATCCAAAACAGTAATTCCCTCTGGTCTTTCCCTCCCTCCCTTCCTCCCACATTCTGAGAAAACACAAGTCTGAAATCCAAGAAAGCATTGAAGCACAGTTGAAATCATTGCTCAGTCCTCTCAAACAGCTCCCAAAAGTAGGTTGCAGTAGTACCCCCATGCCAATTTAAGGGCTTAAGCACTAAGTGCCTTACGAAGATTAGTCTCATTTAATTGTCGCAATGACTCTTTTTAGTAGCATTCCTTATTTTCAGATCATGAACCTGAGGATGTTGAAAGATGATGTTCCTGCAGTGTAGGTGGGGGAGCCAGGATTTGAACCGTGCCTGTGGGGTTCACACAAACAGGCTGGACTGCCTCCCAGGAAACTGGGCATTTCTTTGCTTCTCTTTCCTTGTCTCACAAAACACAGCAGCTGTCTTTAATCTCATGTTTCACTATCTCAAAATTTTCTAAAATGTCTTCCTAAAACTCAGCCCGTGCTGGCTAGCTGCTCTCCCACGCTCATTTCCCTCTGTCCTGGCTCCCTTCCTCTTGACCACCTGCAGTGTAAAGAGTCTGGGATGCCCAGCACCTCCCCCAGCTCTGTATTCCTGACCACTTTGTCCTCATTTGCATAAACAGGCGGAAAAGGCAGCCTGGGGCATGCCACGCCCTCCTCCACTGGAGCCTCAGGAGGGGAGACAGTTCTTGTCACACTGTTTTGAAGATGCCTTTACAGTCCCTCAGTACCGAGTGCACACTTCCTGAACCACTCCAAGTGGAAATGATTTCACGTTCCTCTGAATTTCTATAGCATGTTACCGTTTCCATTCGTTTGATCATGGTGTATAACCACACAAGGCAATTGGTAGGTGTGCTGCCTTCTGCAAGTTGCTCACCACTTGCCTCTCTGTTTCCACCTCTGTAAAATGGGGAAAATGATATCTACATTTCAGGGACACTGCAGGGATCAAATAACAAAAGATACTAATCCTTGACATATAGTTGATACCCATTAGAATTGATCTTGAATCTGACTCTGAAGGCAGCCTGTGTATTAATAGCTTTTTTCATACTTGCCATGTTGAGTCGTTGTATCAGTCCTGAGGAAGCAACTGGGTGGGGTGGGGGAGCCTAAATTTCACAGCAAAAGGGATTGGATCGAGATTACATGGTTATTAAAAAAAAAAACAAAAAACCCCAAACAAGCAAACAAAATAAATGTAGGCATGCTTATAACCCTACTATGCCTGACTTCCAGGTCAGACACTTCTAAATGTAGTCCTCAGTGAACTCCTTTGAGCACTGGATGACAGGTGCATAGGGTGATGGGTAAAGAAATGGACCCAGATAGGAAATCAGGGTTCTAATCCCAACTATTTCTAACTAGCTGTGACCCTACTCAAGGTACTTACTTTTCCCTAGGCTCATGTGGTTTTTTTTTGGTCTTTTAAATGGGAAAATACTAAAACAAAAACCCAAAACACAACCAACCAAGCAACAACAGAAACTTTACCTGCTTCACAGATTAACTGGGTCAAGGAAGATAACCTATATTAAAGTGTTTATTATGAAATAATAGAAAATATGGGAGATACCATAGTAATTTTAGTCTTCCTTTCAATTGGAAAAAAAAATTCAGCTGTAAGTATTTCTTTCCAGTGTTGGATTCCCAGACACATTCTGTAGATGTCGAGCAGCTTCCACTCCCCCTTTTGCAGATACACTGCTCTAGGGTCACTGTAAGGGTCAGCATGGGTGTGATCAACTGCTGGGTCTTGCACTACGACCGACTTCTGTAGGCCATTGCTTTGCCTTTGGTAGGATGATGATTTGACCTTATGGGCTAAGCAGTGCCTCCTGGCCATGGAATGATCTTCCTCTTCCTCTATGTATGTATACATCTGTATCTATGTCTATATCTGGAGAGAGATACACCTATCCTCATATCTCTCTCCCTCTTTTAAGCGTGGCATAGTTCTTGATCCAAATTCCTCTTTTTCTTGCTGCAAAAGCTAGGTTTATTCATTGTCATAAGAATGCTCCAGATTGGCTAATTCACAAAAACATATCTATTACATATGTCATCTCTATATCCATCCATCTAACAATCCTAAACTTGTGTTCAACTTACCCATTCAATCCTTCTCACTAGAGTTGATCCTTTTTTTTTTTTTTTTTGCCTGTCTTTGGGACCAACCTGGAATAGGAACTATGGCTTCCATCCAAGGAAGCATCATTCAACTTGTTCTCAGCTGAGTGGAGGTCTAAATTTGGAATCTGCAAGGTTTTGAGAATGTCTTTCAACCTCTGGGTGGTTATCTGAACTCAATCCAAATCTTCATGCTTGAAGACTCTGCCATTGTTAATTATGCCTCCTGTTCTCTGCTGGTCAGTCCCCTGGCTGTTTTCATTTTGCCTGGGAAATGACCTTGTACAAATTCCCTGGATTGTTTGAAACCAGCTGCATGGCAGAGACTGGCTGCTGATGGCTGAACCAAAGAAGGTTGATAGCTTTCAGCTTGGCCTATCCTGGCGCAGGGCCCGAAGCTCCTGGCTTTGCATAAACCCAAATGTAATTCACCTAAAGCTGAAGAGCAGTTTTCCCAAACAGTTGTTTATGGTACAGTCCGAGCCACAAAAGCCTCATGAGAACCCTGGGCTGGTGAGCACAAGGATGGGTGTGGTCAGGGCTGCAGTGGGGATAGGGTAGCTGATTATAGGATATATCGCACTTTCCCCACCACGGATGTAGCTTTGGTTTGGTGGTTTGACTTTAGTAGATCCCAAACTAATTTAGTCCTATCCACACTGAATTCTAGGTGGCGACCTGAAAAAGAATTTTAATTTCATTCTTGGCTTAAAAAAAAAAGGCATAAAGGTAATATGCTCTTTTAAAGAGCAATATTCTCTTTTAAAAGAGAAAACAACAAAACAGGTTTTGCAAGGGCCGGTTTTTCATTTCTGGAGTTTCCCACACTCTCTATGACAGGCTTTGGCAGGGGCAGCCCGTGGCTATTTAAAGGTGAAAAAGATAAAAATAACATGCTCGTGTAGAGGTTTACACTTTAAAATGTCTTTTCAGCCATCACTGATTGTGAGCTTGATCTCTGCAAGTCTGTGTGTTGGGGGAACAAAGCAATAAAGTGAGCTCCTGGCTGTCAAGGAGATCAACACTGCTGTAGGCAGATGTAACAAGCCATTGTTCATGTCTCCATTCCAGGCAACTGTGCGAGGCAGAGGAGGGTAGGGTGGTTAGAAGAGCAGGATAAAAATATTGTAGACTATTCAAACTTAAAGGGACCTTAGATTTCATGTAATCCAACACACTCATTTTAAAGATGAAAGAACTTCATCCCAGATGAGAAGTGACTTTTTTAAGGTTAAAACAGATGGCTAAGGTCCTAGATGAGCAGGACCCAAGGGTCTAGGATGCTGAACTTCCAGTTCTTAGGGTAGTAGTTATTTTTTTCTTCCTCCATGATGATATCTCCCATCCTCAGGAAGGGACATGAGCACTGTGATGGGGGCCTGCCCTGTGCTGGCGAAGACCTCACTGACTCCTCTCTCCTGCATACAGGGTTAGTTCAAGACCAACTGGGCTTCCAACCCATGCTCACTGCCTTTCCCACTCTCCTTCATTGATGATCAGCGTTCTGATGGTCAGGGTCTCTCCAGCTGTCAGATACACTCAGCATTATTCAGAGATGCTGTGAATATAGAGAGATTAAGGTCATTAAGTATGACATGTCTCATTTCTTTAAGTACTAAATTTGACAGTTGATATCTGACATTTTCACTTTGACACTTATTTTGTTTTTTATTGGGAAGGTACATCCTCATTCAAACATGTGGTTTTTGGCTTGTGATTATCTTTCAATTTTTTTAGAGCAATTTTTGTGAAATCTCAGATAAATCAAAATTTCATGATATTTTTGAATATGAGCTTCATTGTGGAACCAAAGCTGCTCAGACAGCTCAAAATATCAGTAAAGTGTTTGGGGAAGGATGTGGCTAAGGCATGCACAGTATGTCTATGGTTTCAGGAGGTCTTTTCTGGTGATTTTAATCTTGAAAATGAGCCACGTGGGAGACCTGAGACCAAGGTGGATAATGATGAGTTAAAAGCTGTAACATAAGTGAATCCATCTCAACCTATGCATGACATAGCAACAAGGTCCAAAACCGAATATTTATGGAAAAAAAAGCTAATGGTGTCTGATGGGTGGTCCAGCACTGGTATTATCCACTACAGCTTCATGAAACCTGATCAGTCGATTATAGCAGATGTCTACTGCAACTAACTGGATGAAATGATGAGGATGCTTGCAATTAAGCAGCCGAGATTGGTCAATAGGGACAGGCCAACCTCTTCCAAGACAGCGCTCAACCACACGGTGCACAAACAATGCTGCTCAAACTGCAGAAGCTAGACTTAAAAACTCTGTCATCCACCTTATTCATCAGACCTTGCGCCAACTGACAACCATTTCTTCCAGGCTTTGGACCACTTCTTGCAAGGAAAAATAGTCAATTGTCAACAAGCTGTGGAAAATGCCTTTCGCAATTTCATCACCACTTGGTCTCCAGGGTTCTTTGCTACTGGCATAAACAAGCTGCAGTTAAGATGGCAAAACCATGTCAATGGTTTAGGTGCATACTTTGATTCATTGTATTGCTGCTTCAAGAGATAATTGAAACTTTTGATTTCAAATCAGACATTTCATATTTAATGACCTGATAGGGGCTATAATGTAAGAACTGGAGATGGTGTGGGGTTTAATATTGTTTCTAATTTGGTTTCTTTGGGTGACAGCTAGCTATCTGTATATGTTTTAATTTTATATATAGCTAGGATCATTTCTGTTTGTAATCAGTTTTAGGGTTTGCTTTTTATATCCTTTGTGGTTTATTTTTATTTTTGAATACGTAAACTCTTGACATGATTCAAAAGTCAAAACTTAAATAAGACATACTCAAATTTCATTGTAGCTAAAACTCCCTTCACTCCATTCCTACCACCTTCTATAGATAGTCATTTCTATTAGTTTTGGGTTTGTCCTACCATTTTTTTAAATAAAAGGTAAACAAATATGTGTACCTATTTTCCCATTTTTCTTTTCGAAGGCAGCATACTCTATAACCTCTTCAATACTTTAATGTATAGTATGCAACCTGCATGTCACCTCTTTCTTCCCTCCTCACCATATTCTCACTTCCCAGAGCTTGCACTGTTTTTGTTTAGCCTTCTGTCCTTCCAGACTCCCCTTGAAGAGTTCCAAGTGGACAATGGCAGCAGGTTGGAAGCCATGCGTGATCTCATTGCTCTGCTGTCTCTGGGTGCTCACGGTGTTCCAGTGTGGTCCAAATTAGAACCTCAAGCTCCATGTGCCAGCATCGGTTTCTCACATGGAAGCCTGGGTTGACTCTTCACTTTGATGCGGCTTTGCAGATTCAGGGCTGTCCTGTCAGGGGGGCTGGAAAGAATGGTTTGTTACCACAATCCTCTCAGTTGGGATATTTTTATATATTGTGCCTTCTAGCATCATGGTAGGGGAGAATGACACACAAAATGTTTCTCTTTTAACAAGGCATGGCTTCCAAAGGGGGCTGCAAGTTTGTTTGGTTATACATTTAATAGTTGGCTGAAATTACCCACTAGGAATACCTTGAATGACAGTTCCAGTCCTGTTAGAGTTGAGCGAGGCAGAATCCTGCTGGAAAATCCACTTGGAGATACAGGAAAGCAGATAGGCTGAGTTAAGCTTTTAACTTCATGACTCCATTGTTTATAAAAGCAGTCTTCTACTGATTTCTCTTTGCACCAACTGTATGAGGTCTCTCAAATTTCACTTGTTTTCTCCATAACACAGTTTATCAATTAGGTAATAAAACAAAGATTCTTTCCAGGCCCTGAGTACCATCTTGGCAGAGGGGCCAGTGCTGTGGCAAGAGTGGCCTCCTCACAGTGTGTTTGTTAATGCCTGGGGGAGTAGTACAAGGTCAGGATGGCTGTGCTAGAAAGGGGCTGCCTTAATAGGTTGGCAAACGCCATGCAAAAGCACAGTCCTTTTCCCCAAAGGGCTCTTGGGGAGAAAATCATAAACACAAGGCTTTGGAGCAGGCTCCCTGGGAAACCATTATTGCTATAGCTTCATGGCTTGGCTTTGGAATCCTATCTCCAGCACAGCTCTAGTTGAAATTTTTTCTGCCCTGCCCAAGCAATTGGGTCACGTCCACACCAAGGTGTTGGACACTCACCACCCCCATTGAGGAGGAGCCCCATTCTTTTAGAGATGAAGACTAGCATGCTATTAGTACAAGTCTCTTGGTGTCCTGTGTACAGAGCCCATACCCTTCAACAATGCATTTGGAGTTCTGCCAGACCATGTGCTTGTTTCAAAAATGTCTATTCTTATTCAACAGAGAACCAGTTAAACGTTGGGTCCTAAGCTGAAAGGGTCTTAGAATAATATCATCCTTCATCAAGATCTCCCTGGGCATCACTTTTAGCATTTCCTCCACAAAAGTAGCTTTTCCTTGAGATTGTCAGAGATAAACATGGGGAAAAGCTTACCTTTCCCCAGGCTTCCCTGTGCAGAGGCTGGAAATGAGGGGAGGGGGTAGGGCCAGGAATTCTCATCACTGTTCTAGATGAGGGGTGGGATGGCTGGTCTATAGACTGACCTCACGCCTACTTTTCCCCAGTTCTGACTTCTTCAGTGCCCTGTGATGTGGGAATGGGATTCAAGGACAAAAGGTAGTAGGAGAAAGAGGGAGAGGAACTAAAATTTGTCCAGTGCCTCCTAGATGCTGGGGTAATATACATGCTTTGTGAAATAACCCTGTAAGTTAATTCATCTTCTCTGCATTCTACGGAAGAGGCGCAACTGGGCCTCCGTCATACCGGATGGCTTGCCCAAAGTCCTGCAGGGGGGGAGGGGGGAGGGGTGGAGCCAGGGCTAGAACCTATGCCTGCCAGCCCTTTCCAGTAAATTACACTGACATCTCTCACTGGTGTTACCAATAAAGGATCCCTTTAGACGAGAACAACGAGTTGGGAGGAAATAGGACAATGGCCAACGCTGGGAGCAGAGGCAATGAAAGATACCCTCACTCCTTCTCTCTCTCTATTCTCTGTGCCCATTGTCACGGGATTAGAGGGGGACGGGGTGGCACTGCTGTGGAGAGAAGTGAGTTGACAACAATCAAGGACAGCTGAAGGGGGGATACTGAGAATCTGGGGAGTGTCAAAAGGCAGTGACCATTTTTGTTCTTCTCGCTTTTTAGAGGTAGGACTTAAGACTACGATGCATTCAGCTTAAAAGATTTTGACTCTTGATGACTAAAAGTAGTGGTTCTGTAAGTTTCTGGTCTCAGGATCCTTTTGCCTCATAAAAATGATTGAGCAATCTTAAGTGTTCTGTTTGGGTCATGTTTACTGATATTTACTAAGGTAGAAATTAGAGAAAAATTTATTAGTTTACTTGATAGTAACAATAGTATACTGCTGCATGTTCAATAACATGTTTTAATTAAGGAGGACTGTATTTTCCAAAACAAGACATGTAATGGGTGGAGGGGCATTTTGCTTTTTCATTTTTGCAAAATCTCTTTCACGTGTGGCTTAACAGAAGACAATGGCATTCTTACATTTGCTCTTGCATTCAGTCTGTTGCAATATACTGTTATGCTTGAAGTATATTTGGTAGAAGTTTTACACAGAAATGTAGTTGGAAAGGGAGGACTTAATACTTCTTCAGATAACTGTTACTGTTCTTTGATACTTCATCAAAGTATGAAGTGGTAGTTTCTTAAAGGTTAGTGCAATGTGGAATATGAAACCGTATCAATGAACTTGTGGTCTGTGGAATTCAAATCTATTGATCTGTCTTGCATTTTGTATATATATCTTCATTCATGTATACTTTTCCTGCATAGGTGATTTGGAAGATGTTAGTTCACCAAGCCATGCAAATCTTTCAAATGTTGATGGTTTTTATTTTTAAAACATCACATTCATTAATCACTAAAACTCATCAGGAAAGTCACTAAGTATTGGAAGGCTGTCAAGCTTATAATAGTAGATACAAGTGCAATTCTGCAGAGGAGAGATTCTTTTATGTTTACAGGTAAAATTTTAATTCATTAAATTACCATGCTTCTGGAAAGGGGCTGTATCATTTTGTTAACCAACTCATCGTCCATCAGGTGGTCAGTAAACATCAAATGTACAAGCTTTATTAAATTGCCAGTTATTCTGTTCACTTGCCAGCTGATGCTTTAGACACTGAGTCTCACAATGACACTACAGCTTAACTGACCCCCAAATACTCCTCAATGATGTTCTGTGGAATGGGGCACATCAGGTACATTATCTTCTGTGAAACCAAGGAAAATACAGCTTTGGCTATATTTTTATTTCTCATGTACAGTTTTGCCCAGTTCCTTTGGGCAGTTTCTTCCTTTCTATGAGTTAGAGAACACTCTGATAGGTCAGTTTTATCTTTTTCATCATTTTACACAGATAGTGCAGCTGTGGGTTGAAGATACAAGTCTCTAATCTGCACCTTTAAGCCAATGATCTACCCTAAAACACAAGAAAAGCATGTTTAAAATATTTATTTTAGAACAAAATTTATTAAGTTCTGAAATGTTTTAGATAAAACTTGGAAAAGTTTTAAAAATCAAAAATACTTTTGCAAAAGAAGACAAATTCATTTTTTTGTGCTTCTGCATAGGTATGAGGAAAACTTGGACTTAACAATTTATTGGACAGTAGGAGATGACACAGATTACAGATGATCTAATAGGAAGATACTGGAAAAATCTTAGAAGTCCTGAGGAACCAAGTATGTGGGTTTATATTTTAAACCTACAGCCTGAAACAAAGACCACAGAAGACTCAAGAACGCACAAACGTATATATTCCATTAACTATGAAAGCCATGGCATCAACACACTTGTGGCTTCAGGAAAGTACCTAATATGTTCGTGAAAGAATAAGAGTAAAAAGGGTAAATGATGATAATGATTTTGACATCATGGCCCTCCCAAAAGACCTGCACAGAGGAAAGAAAGAAAAACTATTTAGAATCTGCCTTTTATGTTTAAGGGAGAGCAATGAAGGGGGACAATGAGAGTCCCACATTGTCAGGCTTAGCTTCTCCAAGTAGGCAAGCAGAGAGGAATTTGAGGACAATAGCCTGACTCGGGAATAGAGGATATATTTAGCTGGGGCACATCTGTGTGTGTGTGATTCTGAGCAGACTCTGTGTTGTAGCAGAGGATTGCTGGCCTGGGTACAAGTCTCATGCAGAGTTGGGAACACCTCACAGTCATCCATCAGTATGAGGCCTTTTAAAGTGAGAAAGGAGAACAGAAAAGCACTTGATATCTCTGATTCTTTTTCAAATTATATGAAAAAAGCATCTGGTGAATATTTCTTTACCACTGTTCTTCCATTATAATTTCTGATTCTCATCCTCACATCTCCATTTCCTTGCTTAGGATTTTATTGCCAAATGCTGCAGAATCGGGGCTGGCCTGAAGTTTAATAAGGTGTGGTGTTGGGGGTTCAAGTGGCGATGATATTGCCTGGAAAGGAATGGTACCATTTGGAAAGAGCAGGTGCCCACTGACTCATTCTCTCCCCCCATTGAAGCCTAACTGGCCCATTGACAAT
Source organism: Lepilemur ruficaudatus (assembly GCA_963574885.1). NCBI lineage: Eukaryota > Metazoa > Chordata > Mammalia > Primates > Lepilemuridae > Lepilemur > Lepilemur ruficaudatus. The sequence continues at coordinate 129,276 of CAUYRT010061866.1, read as the reverse complement.
TTCCACTGCTTTATACTTCTTCCTCCGGTCCCCCTCCATGCCATTAGAGGAATTAAAAGCAAAACCAAAGATACAAGTAAACAACCATAGAACTCTACAGCAGCACAGTCCATTAGAACTTTCTGCAGTGATGGAAATACTCCATATCTTCGCCGTCCAATATGGTATCCACTGGCTACACGTGGCTATTGAATCCCAGAAATACAGCTAGTACAACTAATGAATTGAGGATTTTAATTTGACTTGACTTAAACTTACATAGACACATGTGGCTTGTATCTGCCATATTCAGTATCACATCTCTAGAAATCATTGGCCCCAACCAATCTTTCCAGTTTTATCTGTTGTCTGTGTACTCTTGAATGCCTTAGGTTTTAACTACTTTCCTCTGTAGCATTTAAATTTTTTGTTGCTTAAATCAAAATTTTCATGCCATCTATTTTGCTATATTTCCCCAGTCTTTGGAAGCAAAATTGTTCCTTACTTTGTGCTCATAGTACTTTGTTCATGCTATGAATAGAGCATCTGCCAAGTTGTCTTTTTTATAGATGTAATACGTTTGTTTCTCTCCTGAATGTGCAATACAGATACCACTGGCCATTTATGGCTACCTAAATTTAAGTGAATTAAAATGGGATGATATTAAGAATTCATTTCATCAGTTGCCCTTGCCATTTTAGGGATTCAATAGCCACATATGGCTCGTGGCTACCGGATTGGATAGCACATATGTAGAACACTTCCATCATTGTACGGAGTTCAGTTGGACAGCACTGATGGAATTATCTGAAAGACTGCTCATCTTTGTGTCACGAGGATGTTCACAGTGCTTGGAAGGGAGTGGGCACTCGCCCTATTGGGTCATGTCAAGAAACATGGGGCTTGTGGACACATTTAATGCTGGTATGCGAAAACTTGAACCAGAAGCTAGTCGGTGAGTTACAGAATGAGGATATTGGAAAAAAAACTGCAAAACATCAAAGCCTCTTTGGGTGGTGATAACAAAGCCGTGATCAGAAGTTAGATACCTAAGGAGTAAGCAGATAAGGATCAAAATCAGACAAAGAGAATTTGTCAGAGGAAATATGGGCACTAAAGTTGTAACTCAAAGGATTTTTTTGGGCAGGTGGTCTCTGCACCCCTGTTAAATGACCAGGAACCTTGAGCTACTGGCTCTTATCAGATGAAAGACTTGAAATGAGACAATAGAAATGCAAATTACACATTTTAGACATACATTTTAGTTCATAGTCTAGGTAGAGAGATAAACACACAGACAACTGGCTAGAACAATATGATAATGCTGTATTAATATGAACAAAAGATGGAGCCCACCAGGAAGAGTGATTAATTAATTCTGCTCTGCTTTTAATGTCCATATTCTTCCCCATATGCGTCCCCCATTTGCTGGGTAGGTACAGAGATGCTTATCAAATAGAGGAATGGATGCCCTTTGAACAAACATGCTGTATTTCTGCTTGTAATCTGAGGGTTGCCTCCTTCATTATCTTCCTGCCTGAAAACTTGGACAATTTTCCTTTCATCAGTGGGCAATCACTCGACCAGTGTTGCTGGAACATCTAGGCATCCTGCCCACTGCTGGATGCTTTGGGAGATAATGTGTAGATCCTTGTCCTCAAATAGCTTACAATTTTGATAGGAAGACAAAAATAATGCACTTAAAAATATGATCACCAATGCAACACAGTGCATGTTAAATATTAGAGGAACGGTGTAAGGCATTAAGTGCTAGGCCAATCCAGAGGAGGGAGGATGTTTTCCAGCTGGCGTGATCCAGCTATTGGGATTAATCAGCAGAAGGATTCCTGGGGGAACGGTAGCCAGGTAGGTCTGTTTTCTGAGGTCTTTGCTGCTAAAGTAAGCCGTACCAGGGAGTGAGGAAACTGACTATGGCACAAAAGTCCCACTGTGCCCTCTTTTCTAGAAGAGTGTTGGCAAGTGGACTCCACACTGTAATTCAACGACCAGCAGCTTGACACAACTGTCACAAGTTGTCCTTTTCATTTTTTTTTTTTTTTGAGCTTCTACTTAGGTACTTTGGGAAGCTGCAGAAATTCCTTAAAGTCACAAAAGCACTATCCTGGTGTCTGGTTCTTGTACATTATAAAAGGTCGTCTTTATTGTGTGCTTATGAAAAATCTGGATTCTCATAATTGATTTGTAATTGATGGCAATGCAGAATGAGATCTGGATTTGAACTCCAGTTTGGCTATTTGCCGGTTGTGTGACCTTGCACAAGTCAACATCTCTAGTCTTTCCTCACTGATTTTTCTCAAAAATTTCTGCTTTAATTCCTGAGGATGTAAGTGTTAAATGACATCACAAGTGGTCAGTTTATCCAACAGTTACCATTGAGTTTAATAAGATTCAAAATCTCTTGTTAATACATTTTTCTTTCTCTGATAATTCTGTCTCTAGCTTCCCTTTGTACATAGATTGCATCATACTATCTCCAACATAGTTATTTCAAGGAGAGAAACAATAAAACCTTCATCAGGACCACCTTAAATAAAGGCTGCACTTTTAAATACTCATAGGGAAGCACTCACCTAAGTTTAATGTCTATTATGGCTGTACTATGGTGTAGAAATAAAAGTTTTTGTAGTGTTGAAAGATTATCAAATTGAGGGCAAGACTCTTTCATTATTCCTTCTCCTATACTTTTAGTTATGAGTTTCTGATCCATATTATTTTCCTCCTTTCCGAAGAACTTTTAACATCTCTTGCAGTCGAGGTCTTCTAGCAGTGCATTTCCTTGGATTTTGTTTCTCTAAGAAAGTCTTGTTCTCCTCCACTTTTGAAGGATAATTTTGCTGGATATAGGATGGTATGTTGGTGAGTTTTTTCTTTTAACATTAAGAAGAGTCACCCAACTCTTCTTGCACAGTTTCTGACAAAAAAGTCTGCTGTCATTTCTGTGGGTAAGATTCCCCTTTCCTAGGGCCTTACTCCCTACCACCTTCTTTAAAGATTTTGTCTTTGTGTTTGGTCGTTTGCATTTTGAATATGGTATGACTAGGTATAGGTATTTTTAGTATTGATCTTGCTAAGTGTTCTCTGAGCTTTCTGGATCTGTGGCTTGATGTCTGTCATTAATTTTAGAAAAATTTCAGCCATTTTACTTCAAATATTTCTTCTTCATTAGCTATATCTTCTCCATCTAATATTCCAATTATGTGAACATAACCACTTTTGAAATTGTCCCACAGTTCTGGGTTGTTCTGCTCTTACACTTATAATTCTTTTTTCTCTTGGGAAAAGTTAGGAAAGTTTCTATTGGAACTGTTCTCAAGATAACCGATTCTTTCCTTGGCCTCATTAAATCTCCTGATGAGCCCTTCAAAGGCATTCTTCATTTCTGTTACAGTATTTTTGGTTTTTTACATTTCTTTTTGATTATTTCTTGGTTTCCATCTCTGCTTACATATTCATCTTTTTCTTTTTTGCTTTTTCATTAGGCCCTTAATGTGTTAATCACAGTTTTTAAATCCCCTGTCAGATAATTCCAAAATCAATGTCACAGCTGAGTCTGATGCTTACTTTGACACTCTGCATACTTTTTTTCTTTTACAATGCCTTCTAATTTTTTCTTGACAATTGAGCATGATGTGTTGGGTAATAGGCATGGAGATAAATAAGACTTTCGTTTATCTATCACACTGTACCCCATAAATATGTGAAATTATTTTGTGCCAATTTTTTTTTAAAAAGTAGGAAAAAGGCTTTGGTGTGAGGTTCTGTGTTAATCTGGCTAGGAGTTGGGCTGTGTTTAATGTTTGCAACTGTAGGTTCTAGATGCTTTAAGTTTCTCCAGTGTTATTGTTTTTGTTTTTCCTGTTGTCATTGGATTTCTCTGCAAACCCTTCAGATCTTTCAGCTCTTTTAGCTCTAGTCACAATTAATATAATGGACTCCTTTTGGTATAGTGCTAAGGTATGGAGGAGAAGAGGCTGTCTATAATCTTATGATCAACTCTCAGCCTTTTAATGGGACTCTGACACTCACAAGTGTTTGTTAGCTTCTATTTGTTCGTTTTTTAGTTGAGATAGGAAAGTCAGAGGAGCCTGGGGTCAAGAAATGGAGCCTCCCTCAGGTGGGATAAAGTTGTAAAAGACTGTTTTTCCTTTGGAGAGAAGACTTTTGAGATAAAGAATGCTCAAGGGTGTATTTTATAATGGTTACTTGTCCCCTCCTGCTGCTTGAGGTAGTAGGGGATCTTCTTGGCTCTTCCTAGAGAGAAACCTGGTGGAATTCCTAGAACTAAGTTATGGAACCAGGGGGGTTCGTCTAAGACTATGCTCCCAAGAGTTTGTCACTGTCAAGTTACTGTACACTCAGTCTTGAGAAATTCATCAAAATTATCACTTAAGGTTTATGTCTCCAGCAGCTTCTGCTCCAGGTAGGCAGATCTGGTCCACGAATCTCTGAATTTGCCTTTTTGTCTAGATGATTTTGAGTGTTAAAGAAACACACTTCAACTATTTGAGTGGATTCACAGTGTGAGCTGGATTTTGCACCTGTGTCCTTCTCACAGGCAAATCAATCTTGGCTCTGAAAACTACACTTGATTTTCAAGCCTTTTGTTTAGGTTTGTTCTTGGGGGACCTTGGGAAGAGAAGGAGGGATGAGCTTTGCATTATGTCTCGCATTTGATGGATTCTTCAGATTCTGTTTTATTTCCTAGGCTTACAGTAGTAAGTTTTTATAATTATAGAGGAGTGACCTGAAAAATCCTATAATTCCTTGTACCTGTAATTCTTGGTCTATGTTGGAGATTGAGAAAATAAGAGGAAAACTTACGTTGCTCCTGCTGTTTTTGCCAATAGGAGATTAGAGCATTTTGTAGTTGACAACTCTCCATTTGTTCTGCTGTTCTCTCCTTTTTTTCTCATGGTATATGGGGCTTATTCCAGGGACAGGATATGTGACTGACCTATTACCAAATCACAGTGAAAGGGAAGAGCATTGCCTCTCTCTATTCAGCTTGGTACTGGCTCGTGAGGACCTGAAGAGTCATGTCCCTTTCTCGAATACTCTGCAGTTGTGTGTGTTGTAGAGATGTGTGTTGCAGCTGCATTTGTTAAATTGCATGGCAGAGCTATACAGTCTACCAAATACCACAGTGCATGGTATATCTTAGTATGTAACTCATTTTAAAAATACTAGATAAAAAATATTTTATAAAATAGATTTAAAAATGCCAATTTATTTTATAATTTTCCCCTTTTTATGTATTTCCTTCCTTATTTTTCTTATGTTTGCTTTTCATATAACTGTAGTTACAATGCAGACATGATTTGGATCCTGCTTCCTTAACCTTATTCTATTAAGAATGGAATTGTGTTCCTCCCTCTTCCCCCTCAAATTCATATGTTGAAACCCTCAGCCCTAATGTAACTGTATTTGGAGGTGGCGGTCTTTAAGGAGGTAATTAAGGTTAAATGAGGTCATAAGGGTAGGATCCTAATCCTATATGACGCTTATTCTTAAAGAAGAGGAAGAAACATCCAAGATTCCTTTTTCTGTCTCTCCCTGCTTAAGCTCAGGAAGGGCCATGTGAGGATACAATGAGAAGGTGGCCATCTGCAAGCAAGGAAAAGAGCCCACACCAGAAAGCAATCTTGATCTTGAAGTTCCAATCCCTAGAACTGTGAGAACATAAGTGTCTGTCGTACCTTGTTCTGGCAGCCTGAGCAAATCAATACATCTGTGCTGCTACATAGTCTTTACAGTCCGTATTTCAATGACTGCAATAGTGACCATTGTATCAGAATTTCCTTAAACATTATTATGTAGCATACTTGTCCTAGAGAGACCTTGAAACAAGCAAACTGTGCTGTGGCCAAATAAGTTTGGGAACCACTGCTCTTTGAAAAATTAAGACGTCGTCTTTATGACATCCTGGAGTCTTTACTAATACTCATTGTGAGCCTTCGAGAGGCTGCACCATGTGTAGGACATTCCTCTGAACTAGTATTACATGGTACATGGCTCTAAAGTCTTTGCATTTTGTATGTAGTTATTGAGTTATTTATTTGACATCTAAACTGCTTATATTAATATACTGTGAGGATGGAATAAATGAGGAAGTCATTTTGTTCTCTTTGTAGTCTAGATTGGGTCTAGGTTGGAGTTGCAATAAGTAAAGGAAGCTGTACAGAACCCACCTAAGGGAGTTAATCTTTAGCTGATCTTTACAAGGTTATTTTCTGAATTCCTGTTCCTTTTTTATGATTGTCTGTGAGCTCAGGAAAGAACCTGAATAGGGTGAGAAATAGATTAAGATGTTAACGAAGTGATTTTAATGCTGCAACAGTTTGTTAGATACGCTATACTGGGGACTGGAAGTGGGGAAAATAGTAGGGATATAACACTAGATGGGGAGAGAGAAAAATCAAGAGTTGCTGAACAATCTGAGTCCAAGAATATGTTTGTCTGGGGTTTTTTGAGAATATGTATGTGTTTTGGGGTGGATAGTAAGGAGTAGAGGAAGAGTGGTTCTGGGATCTATGGGGGTGTGTGTGTAGTGCTACTCCTATTCCTCCCCCTAACCTTCCGTCAGTGATGGAAACTTAATGGTATCTGCACTGGTGAAACCTAGAGCACACCAGCCCCGAATAAGCTTTGCAAAGTCAACATTGCACAAGGTACCCTGCTTTCTAGTTTTTACTGCTCCAGGCTCTAGAATTTTGTCTGCAGGGGCTAAGTCAGGCTTTTATAACAATACATTTACATCTAGTTTTTGTACTTGGGAAATTTTAAAGGAAATAATGTGATTAATTCAGATGACTCAAGCCACCTGTGGAATTAGAACTATAAATGTTTTGGTGGACAGTTAACTTAAGCATAAAAATATGTATTAACAATGAGCATAATGAGGTTCTATTTCTTTTCATTTTAAACAACTTTTAATCATAAATGGCTAAGAAAATAGTCTCTTAGTTCTATTCAGTTTCTCTTCTTGTATTATCAACATTTTGATAATTCTCTTTGAAGTGAGGGAAATGGCCAACAACTAATATGTACAATTAATCAAGTTTTACTTTTGCCACCAACTCTTTCTAGTGGACTCCTTCAGGAATGTTCTCTGTCTGGGGTTACATGTTAATTACTGTGGGAATAAGTCCTTCACATTTCTCTTTGACATGCTCTGTAGTAAGTACCCTGTGATCTACATGGAGTTTCTGTGCTTTGCGTTCACAAATGTATTTGTGTTCTTTTCCTATCCTTTTATTCATCATGTTTGATAGGAAGAATAACTTGCTGATGGAGATTGAAGCTGGGAGAAATATGAGTTGCGTGTTTCCTAGACATATTTTATGTCTGTCTAGCAACACCCCATTCTAAAGGATGCTGCCTCACTCATAGGCCTGGGAGACAGTAGCCATATTTGTCCCATGTTCCCAAACCTCCTCCAATTGCAGCTGATTAGGAACATGACTGAAGGCTAAACAAAGCCTGGTGTTTTACTCTGGTGGAGAGATGATGTGCCCTGAAAGCGAAGCACATGGGTTATTTACTGGCTGTATTTTTGTGAAGAGCTCCCACTCAATAGGAAAAGGAAGGATGTTCACTAGGCCTGCAATGTCAACACAGTGGGATTTTGACAGCAACTTGTAGTTAGGTACATTACTTTCTTACCAGTATCTGATGTTGATTGATAATACCCATAATAATACCTAAAGCCTTTTTAAAAGAACTGATGGCTTTATGATAATAGTACAAGAGGGTTTAATGATACTGACTACCTACATTACAAATACAGTTAACCTAGCATAAAGAGGTGTAGATATACCCATAAGTAATGTCATATGGTTGTATTATTAACACCAGTTCCTTACATGAGAAAGAGCATACTCAAGTGTGGCAAAAAAAATACCTTGGCCTTGGTCTTGTGTGTATCTTCTTTGGTTCTATAACATTCGCCTTTTCTTTTCTAGAGCCTGTGATAGTCTGGGTCCTATGCAGATCTACTTGGGGGATATATGTTGCTGTAAATTAGGATTTTTATTCACATCATGTCTTGATACTCACTTGTCACATTTCAAACTTAAAATGCAGAGATAATTTAAGTTGCAGCTTTGAAATCAGGTGAGCCAGGTTTGAATATTGGGCTCTGTTGTATACAAACTCTATGACCTTGAACATGCTCTTAAACCTCTGCATACCTCAGTCTTTGCATTTCTGAAATAAACTTAAGGGTGTTACCAAATTTGTAGGGTGGTAATGAGGATTAAATGAGACAGTCCTGTGCTTGCATCATGATCTCAATAAATGTTACCTCTTAACAGTAGTAAGGCTCACGGTTAGCACTTCTAGGCATGGCAGTTGCTACAAAGCAAGGGTGCTGCTCTGTGCAATGCAGGGCTCGGGGCTATTTGTTTCTTCTCTCATCTCTGTCAAACACCTGCTCCAGCTGCTTGTGACTCGGGAGGGGAGAGACTCCTTGCTCTATTGCTTTGCATTCTGTGGCATCTCAGCAGGAGAATTTTACTGTTCTTACTTTGGGTAGAAAGAAGACATTTTCCAGGTTGAGTAAGAAATGGGAAAAAAAACCCCTTTCTCTTTCACCTCTCCCCCACTCCCACATATAGTCGCTGATTGTTTTATCCTGGGTTGCACCATCGCAGACTCTCGTTTGGATGAAGTAGCCTGGGGGATTTGGTTTCCTTAGTTCTCCTTATTGTATTCAGGCTACATGTGTGCTGCCTTACCTATTCATTTAAAAAATTAAAATTCAATATAATTAGGAGGTACAAATGTGATTTGGTTACATGAATATATTGTATAGCAGGGAGGTATAGGCTATTAGTGTACCCATCACCTGAATAGTGTACGTCGTACCCAAATAGGTGGTTTTTCATCCCACACCCCACTCCCACCTTGCCACCTTTGGAGTCTTCACTGTCTATTCTCCCACTCTGTATGACCATGTATGTTTGCCATAGTTTAGCTTCCACTTGTGAGAACATGCAGTATTTGATATTCTGTTCCTAAGATACTTAGGAAAATGACCTCCAGTTCCATTTAAGTTGCAGCAAAAGATATTTCGTTCTTTGTTATGGCTGAGTAGTATTCCATGGTGGGTGGGTGGGTGTGTATCACATTTTCCTTATCCACTCATCAGTGGATAAGGAATATTCATTTTTTAAATAAAACAATCACTGTTTTCAATTAACTTTCACCTCCATCTATAGGGTTTTTGCAGCTAGCTGTATTTAGGCAAAATTATGGAGATGATGAAACTTGGATTTATCCTTTTCCAGGTTCTTTGAGTTTTTCTTTATGTATTTTCCTCCCTAGATTCCAGTAGCTGAGTTCCATCGAAATGACACGCATTCCCTTTGGCAGGTATTTTTCAGTTCATCTAAGCCTCGTGAGATGTACCATATTCTAATGAAGGAGAGAAACGGAGCTGAAGGTCCATTTCCACCCAGGAGTTAACATGTTTATCTTCTTCCTTTCTGGGAAACCTTTTCCTAAGAAACAAAAGGGAATAGCAAGGCTGCAGCAAACCAAGGAAGAAAAGAAACATGTACCTAGTGAGCAGCGCCTCTGTGGCAAGAAATGCTGTATGCGGCCACCTGTATGTTCTCTCCATGCAGCAGCTCTCAGGGAGGAGTAGGATCTGATTATCATACAGGTGGTGAACTATAGACTTGGGCAGATGAAGGGACTTTTCCAAGGTAACCCAGCTAGTGAGCGACAGAGCCAGCATTTTAGACATGAAGCTTGCTTTTCCAGAAGATTTGGCTACACCTCACATCATACCAGTGGGGCAGCTGTCTGTGTACCCACCCTGGCTCTGGAGGCTTCAGGTAGATGGATCCACAGGCACTTCCTTAAGGCAAAGCCCTGTTTTCTGATGGGAGGTGAGATCAGAAAGGGTTAACAGATGGTTTGCAGTTCCTTCGAGAACCCTGCTGACTTTTGTACGGTAAAATAATAAAGTTCCAATTTGGGAGTGCATTTGCTACTGTGACACTGATACAGCCCCAGGCCATTAGAGGATTAGATGAGCACAAAGCTTCGTGAGCCGTCAGCTGTGGCGCTGGAGAGTGATTCAGCACACCGGTCGCTGGGAGGATAGCTGTTAATTGGAACTGGAGAGAACGAGCCCTGGTTTGGCAGATCGGGTTTAAATGGGTGGATTGTCTGACGGAGACTTTTTCTTGTTCGCTTTTGGCTTTGGTTCAATGCTTATAGCCAGATTGTCCTGTTCCCAGCTGGATGTTGCTTGAAATGCTTTTTCTTTCTGTTTCTTTCTTCCTTTTTTTTTTCCCCCTGTCAGTTTGTAACTCCAGATTTCATATGAGCCTTGAGTAAGTGAGAAGCAATGGTAATACAGCCAACTTTTATCCTTTGTGAATTTTCTGGAACCCTATTTTACTTCTAAGCTCATTTCCTTTTGCTGTCAGCATTGTCCTAGGCTGCTCCTAACTACAGAGCAGACTTTGCAAATTCATCCTCAGTGCTGTTCAATTTAGCAAGTGTTTAACCAGGGAGCCAGGGAGCGGAGCAGAGGATGCAGTAGCTAAAGACCTGAGTTCAAGTACTGCTTTTACTATATGGATAAATAACTTGATTGCCCAAGGTCTGGGCTTCCTCCTTTGTAAAGTGGGGATTATGAAAATAATATTCACCAGGCAGGTTGGTCTTTAGCCTATGCATGTAAGAGGCGCCTATGGGCTCTGTGTGGTGACTCACATGTGTAATTCCATCACTTTGGGAGGCCAAGGTGTGAGGATTGCTTGAGGCTGGGAGTTTGAGACCAGCCTGGACAACAAAGCAAGATCCCCATCTCTTAAAAAAAAATTAGCCAGGTGTGGTGGCACTTGTAGTCCTAAGTACTTGGGAGGCTGAGGAAGGAGGATCACTTGATTCTAGGAGTTTGAGACTGCAGTGCTGCAGTGAGTTATGATGGTGCCACTGTACTCCAGTCTGGGTGACAGAGTGAGACCCTGTCTCAAAAAAAAAAAAAAAAGTTTCTAGGTAAAGACTTAAAGAAACCAATATCCTTTAAATATTTACAAAACTCAAAAGCTCCACCTCCATGAAACTTTTTTAAAAAAAAGTATTCCCCTGAGGCAGACAGTGTCTTTTTCCTTTAAATTCTTTGGCATGAGATCTCTGGGTAGCCACCTCTTGTCAGCATATTGGCTATATAGTCCTATTATCTGCATAATTCTGAAGATTGAGACTAGAGCACAGGTTTTAGAGACAGACAGAGCAGTGCAACCTTAGGGAAAGCAGTTGCTTCATCTGCTGAGACTCAATGACTCTATGTTTCATTCCCGTCTCGCAGGGTTATTGTGTGGAGCTACGGTAACGATGCTTGTGTGGTACCTTCCACAGAGCCTTGGGCATAGCAGGGGTCAAAATACCCAGCTTTTATTTCTACCCCCTTATTTTTATTCTCCTTGTCCCCTTCCTCTTGATTAGGTCCAGAAAGAAGGGTTTGCAAAATAATTCTTGAAAATGGTAGGAATTGGTCAAATTGCCTCCTTTTGAGTTTTAAAAATTTTACTTAAATTATAATTTTTAAATTTGTAATTGACACATAATTGCGCATATTTTTGGAGTGTGATGTTTCAGTGCGTGTATACACCGTATAATGATCAGAGGGTAAAAGAAGTAATTCCTGTATCATCACTTGAAACATTTATCATTTCTTTATAGTGATGACGTTCAAAATCTTCTAGCTATCTTGAAATATACACTACCTTGTAATCTGCTATAGTCACTCTACTATTATAGAACATCAGAATTTATTCATCCTAACTATAATTTTAACAGTATTGTTTTAATTTTCTATAGTTTACAAAGTCAGATAATACTGTCTTCTAACAGCCATTTCTACCCCTGATTTTCACTCCCCAAATTCTAATAACTTTTTTGTGATGATTACTTCTTGCATATAACACTATTTTCCATTTTAGACAAAATCCACTGACTTCTTACATGGAAGATGTGAATTTATTTCATCTCCTTCCTCATACATCCCTATACAAGTTTTTTGGGCTGCTCTAACAAATGACCAAAAACTTTCTGGCTTGAAACAATAGAAATTCATCCTCACATAATTTTGGAGGCCAGAAATCTAAAGTGAGTATTAGTGGTCCGATATCGAGGTGTTGGCAAGGCTATGCTTCCACTGGTTATTCTGGGACAGAATCTGTTCCTTGCCTATTTCAGTTTCGGGTGGTTGCCACCTTTCCTTGGCTTGTGGCCACATCAGTCTGATCACTGCCTCTGTCTTCACATAGCACTGCTGCCTCAGTGTGTCTAATCTCCCTCTAATGTGCTCACTTTTAGGATTTATGTGATTGCATTAAAGCCTCATTAGGTAATCCAGGATAACTTCTCATCTCAAAATCCCTATTTTAATCACATCTGCAAAGACCCCCCTTTTTTTTCAAATAAGGTAGTATTATACTTACAGAGATATTCAGCCTTCTACACTTCCTTCATTTATTATAGACTTGTTGGATGCTTCTGTTCAACTAACATTTACTGTAGGCATTCTTATGATTTTGTAAATATTGTCCATGGTTGAAGCATGTAGTATACTGTGATGGCATTTCCTAGCTGGTACAACATGTATTTTCTCTGAAAAAAATAATCTTGGATTTTTGTTCTCATTAGTTTTCTAGGTGCCCTTCACGAAATCAGTACCAATCTTTCCAACAGGATTGTAAAATTCCTCTCAATACGGATAAGTATATTGTAGGCTCCAGCACTCTTCTTTTTCAATTGGATATTCCCTTCCTGAAGGCTCCCTCCCCCTTCCCCTGACTGGACTGGCTATCCTCTCGTCCTGGGGTTTAGCAGTCATCTCAAGACTATGGTCCTCTGTCCTAGCTTTCCTGCATTCCTTGACTGTATTAAAACCTCTTTCTTGAGTCCCATGTTGTCTTTCTTCATGACTTTCTCCCTTGTTTGGGTAGAGTAAGTCATGTGGTGGCTTCCTGGGCACATGCAAGATAACATTTTGGAAACACCCTCTTCTCTGAAAGTGTCTTTAGCCTACTTTCCTCCAAGATTGACAGTTTGAGTATAGACTCAAGATTGTACCAGACAAACTCCAGAATTCTCTGAGAGGGCTTGTTGTGCCCGGGAACTTCTGGTACTGTGAGTACTCTATCAGCCAGGGTTCAGTAGGAAAACACAAACCAAATCACCTGTTTTCATGAGATTACTATAAGCCAGGTTAAATGGGTGTTAAAGAACTGAAGAAATGAAGAGGAGACACTGAGATATAACACAAAGATAGTCAGTGCTGGAAGTGGCTGGCATACTTGGGGCAACAAAGGGAAAGACTTGGGATGATTAGAACCCAGGAATTTGAAGGAAGAGATGGGTATAGACCTGAGATGCAGACCTTTGAGGACGAGGTGCTGCCAGCCAGTGCTGAGACCCACTAGGGGGTAGCCAGAGGTTGGTTATGGAGTTCCAGAACAATAAAGTAGCCCAAGCCTGGAGATGGGTCAACTGTCACAGCCAGAGGAAAGGCTGTTCTATAGGTGGTGCTGATACAAATAGAAGGAAACAGGAAGGAACATGCCCTGTTACCTGTCCAGGCTTCCAGTCTTCCCCTGTGCCATCTACTCACTGACTCTACCAGGAAGCCACCTAGCAAGGTACCAGTGCAGCTGGCAGAGCCCCACCTGAGGGTGAGTTTGGCTGAGAAACAGTAGCTTGGTGACTGGGACAGTCATCTTCCAACTACTGGTGGTGGTGAAAGTTGTAGAACCTTCTCTGTAACCTTGATATTAGGAAATTTCATCTAAGGTAGCTTGTGGTGGGTTTTCTTTCAATCATCATGCTGGGCATGTTTCAGGAAAATTACTTGCATTTCTACTTTGGTAGAGACCCCCTTCATTTTTATTTTTTTCTAGAATTCTTATGATAGAACTCTTATCTCTTGCATTGTCTAATTTTCTTAGTTTTTCCTTGTATTTATCTCCTTTGCTTCTTGTCATACTTTGAGATTTTCTCAACTTTCTGTTCTAACCCTTTCAAATTTTAAAACATTTCTGCTAGCATACTTGAAAATTTCCAAGACCTCATTCTGACTGTTCTTGCTTAGTGCCCTGTTCTTGTTTCATAGATCTTGATCTTGTTATGTGTGTTAAAATTTTTTCGTCTGCTCCATTTATCTTTTTTTTAAATATGTCTTTTATATTAAAGGCTTTCCTCAAATCTCAGATACCCTAGGCCATCCTTGTAAAGGACAAAGCTCTTAAAGTCTACATGGAAGTGCTGTGTGTGGGCAGGGCTCCTTGATGACTGGGTCTCACTATAGGATTGCTCAGGTAGCAATCTGGATTATTTCTTGGGCATCAGACTTCACTGTCTATAGGTTTTCCCCACATCCTTGGGCCTGCTATGAGTCTCAGAGATAAGCTGTTTAATTTCCAGCCTGGGGGCTATAAACCTGTCACTTTTCTAGGGGTTACCCAGGGTGAGGTGGAGGTGTGAAGCCCACCATTCACTATGCAGACTTTTCTCAAATGCCCATGTGTTCAGTGCAGTGTCTCTCCTCTGCTCATAGCTGTGCCTAGTATTCCTGTTTACAGAGTTCTCTCATCTAAGCTGTTCAGACACTAAATCCTCCCATCCTTTGCCAGGATAGGAGATGGCAACATTTTGATCGTACAGACTGAGGAAGAAGACCTGGGGGTTCGCCTGTTCCTTACACAGATTTCCAACCAGGCTCTTCTCTTTTCCCCTCACTCTCACCCTGGCCTTCAGAGGTTCCTGCTGCTACCACCTGCTAAGGCTGTCTGGGATTCTTTCTCTCCCAAGCAGAGAAACATATGAGCTCATCTCTCTTGGGCTGTCTGTAATGTCTGTCAGTTGGTCCTGAAAAGCATCAGGTGCAGCAACATGACACACCCCTATTTCAATCGGAAAAGATGTAGGAAATTTACTAAATACTTGTCCTACAGTGAGAAGGATTTACACCATCACCACTCCCAGCGGCCTCCTTTGGGGTCTACTGTACACACTTGCCCAGGATAACAGGGTGTGGGCAGGTTCCTTGACCAGTTCTATGCAGCCCATCAAGCCCTTTCTGCCTTACTTCAAGGGCCTCCATGGTCCCACACATCCTCCCCAAAGCCTTCCTGGCCATCCAAGTTTGCACTTCCGTCCTTTTAGTCCTAACTATCCATGGTACTGAGCACTGTGCTTGCCCTGGGACATCTTCTCACCTTGCTGTCTAGTGCTACTTAACTTTTTGGGTGCTTGTTTTTTTTTTGCATGCCAAGGAAGGTGGTGGGTACTTTGAGGATGGTGGTACCTGAGTCACACTTGTGAATGTCTCCCTGTTTTGTGCTAAGTGTCTTTATACTCACACACACTCTCACACTTACATTAACCCTCCCATTCCCTCAAACCAGTAGGTATTTGATTATAAGTAAAAAATTACTGATGGGGATGTTACCGTCACGTATATTGTGCTCTTCATACTTTACAAAGTAGCGTCATGCACTCTGTCATTCAACTTGCATGATGACCTGGGAGAAGGGTGGGTTGCAGCCTTTCTGATAGCTGAAAACACAGAGGCTCCGCGAGGTGAGACAATATCCAGCGCTCATAGCCAGACCTTCCAAAAGTGAAATATTCCTGGCCACAAATTCATCACTGACGGCTGGCAAGCAGGGGCTGGTGGGGTGTACTCTCCCTGACTCGCTTTGCAGACGGGGAAGCCACTGTCTCAGCAGGCTGAGAGGGGTAAGCTGAGCTGTGATGGAACTAGCCTGGCAAAGCCCAGGTGTCCAGTCTCCCAGGCTGCTTTGGTCCCACTTCCTCTCAGGCGAACGTGGGATTGTTTTGTCATTAAAATGCAAGCGTAGTCGTAAAACATGTCTTTGTGGGGGAAAACGTTCCCAGGCCTAGGAATGTGTGTGTGTACATGTGAGACGAGCCGAGACAGGTGTCCCCCGCCCCCGGCTGAGGCCAGCACGGCCAGGTGTGAGCTCATGCGAACCTACCTCGCGATGGGAGCCCTGTGAAAGGCCAGTGGCATCTGATACCCCGATAGCTGGCTTCGAACAGTTTTCCAAAAAGGCTTTGCATTCCCTGTGTCAAGAGCCCCCACCCTAAAAAAAACATACGTATTTTAGCAGAAATTTAATCCCTGGGGTTCTAACTCGTTCACACTTACATCAGTTAAAATGGCATTTCTGAGGGGACATGTGATCCCACAGAAGCCTCCAGAGATTATGCTCAGCTTGGCATCATCCTTCTCGTTTCTTGACCTGAAACAAATAAAAAAAAGGAAGTCATGTTTCATTTTCACAATGATCTGGACAAAGTCTTTGGTTCAAGTGGGCCTGGGTGGAATTGGTATCTCATGGATCCTTTTGCTACGTCGTCCTGTTTCTTTGTGTGATGGAAGCAGCTGCCAGGCCCAGACGGAGGCCACGTCCCTGAGTGTGCACTGCCTTGAGAGACACTGGGCTCTTTTCTGAGAATCAGATACATTTTCCTTCTGGAAGGAATGAGGTTACCTTCCAGTTTCCTACTTACCCTTTGAGAGATGAGGAAACTCATGTCCTGAGAGGAAATGCCTTCCTAGGGGTCCCACAGATAATGAGTAGAGAGTTTCATTGCTGGAGGACCTAAATGGCTGTAATGCTCAATATTCTGCATTTATTATCTTATTTCCCTACTCGATAATTCACTAAAAATTCATTATTACCCCCATTTTACTATGGGGGAAACAAGTCCTGCAGTGATTGGGCAACATGTCTAAGGTCTTGCAGCTTCTGTGGCAGAACAGGGATTAGAGTCCAAGGATCTGATGGCCACGTCGTGGTCTTACCCGAGTGTGCTATGCTATTCCTGCAGGGCTCCTGACACCTGTCCTGTAATGTCTCTGGCGATTTCGACCTTAAGAATATTTTATACAGTCACTTGCCTTCCAGAAGCACTTCTGGCTCATAAGAACTTGAGTCCGTTATCACCGACTTTTGGTGTTCTGGGGATTAATCGAGGTGATGCTGTTGCTTTAGCTTTCAACAGGGCTGTTTTCCTTCCTGTCCCTATTTTAACCACCCCATAGCTCCCTCTCATCGTCCTCCATGTCTTGCTGGCACCTGTTCCCTCCTTGCTGTAGAAGCAATTTTCGAGAAAGGATCTAATAAGAGGGATGCATAACTCAATGTTGACCTTAAACCAGTTAGGACTTCTTGTAAGGGTATTGTCTTGTCTCTGAGGATGAAATGGAGAAATTTATAGGTAGAGGGAAAAAGGGAAATCACATCCAGGGACGGGTCCTCTGTGTCAGACATGGCGCTAGATCCTATGTCACTGTGCTCAGAAAACTCTTCCCCTCTCCCCACCCCTATTTCTTACAAGGAAACTAAAGCTTGGGATCAATAACCTGCCTCAGGTCATCATGTAATGACTTTCATTTGCAGAATTCTTTCCACTGTGCCATCAGCTAGAAGGGGGGGATTTTTGAGGGGTGATAAACTTGGGGGTGGGGGTTGCTCCATGTCCTTAATCAACTGCGAGAGACTGACCTCTACTGGAACAGACAGCACTTGAATGCCAAAAGGAAGGGCCCGCTCTCCCGGCCTGGGGTGTGATCTTTTCTCACGTTTTGGAACAGAATCAATTTAATAGATGCGTGGCAGGTGCCTACCAGATGTGGACTATTGGACTGAATGCTGAGGGAAAGCAAATACAAATGGTTTGATCTGTGTAAGTCACACTGGGGGTGCCATGCAAGCATCATACACCCAGCACCGTCTCTGCTGCACCAGGGAGATATTCCCAAACAGCAAAAGGACGCTGTGCTGTCCTAGAGAAACTAGAAGACTCGGGACTAACCAAGGAGCAGCCCTTCTCTAGGGATATTCTCCTCGAATCCTATTCCCTGTTGTATAGTAGGTCTGTTTTTCTGTGTCATTTTTGCACCATTGTCAACTTTTTAAAATGCAACATTGGTTCTTTCATCACACTAATTTGCAGTCCCACCAGCAGTGTATATGAATGTTCTTATTTCCCTGCATCCACACCAGCATTTGTTGTTTTGGGACTTTTTGATAGCCGTTCCTCACTGGAGTTAAGTGATATTTTTACCCCCATAACATTCTGAAATAAAGAGCAAAAATGTAAAAGAAAATAAAAAAATGAATAATAATAATAATAAAAAAAGTCTTACTCACCAAGAGTCACATCAAATGGGTTGGAGACGTAGAGCACAGACTCTTATGAATGTTTTCTTTCCGTATCTATCTCATCAGTAGCCTTCTCCCCTGTCTCTGGTTACCTTTTTCACTTAGTTGGCCAACTTACAATTAGATGAAGGATGAAAATAAATTGGCAGATTGCCTTTCACTGCCAGACAAAGGTTCTTTCTTTCTGTGGTTTAGTTTCACAAAGGGTTTTGTAGGCAGTGGACATTTTGCTACAAAGCAGCAGGGTCCAAAGGCTGCAGCCCAGAAGGTTGAATGAACAGGTCAGTGTCCTTGGCTTCATGCTGCCAGTTTTTGATGTGAGGAACTCACTTGTGCCTCCTTGTTGTCCCTTTTCTATGCTTGGAAAAATTACCTTTGAATGATGGTAGATTATTATCATTTTTACTTTACGTTTTATTTGGAAATACGTTCAAACTTACAAAGGATGTGCTTTACTAGAGTGGTACAGCACAGAGCCTGTGTAGCATCGTGAGGCAGCTCAGCATCATGTCCAAAATCACCCTGCAAGTAAAAGAAGCAATTTTCTATTAATTTTGTAACATTTTTATTATACTTCTTTATTACAAAAGTATTTCATGCAGAAAATTTGAGAAATACTGATAAGCAACAAATACACAAAAACCACTTGGCTCCTGTCACCTAAAGATATCTACTGATAACGTTTTATATATTACCCTTTAGGCTTTTTAAATATGTATTTTAATATCAGTAGTATTACACTGTTCACAAGATTTTTAAATTGCTTTTTCTCAGCAATATATCAGAATATCTTTGTGTCATAGAATCTTCTACAGTATATTTCATGGTTGCATAGTTTTTTTTTGTCATATAGGTAGATCATAATTTAAGTATTTCCTTTTTTAGAGATACTTAAGATATACCTAACATTTTGGTTTCCTAAAACACTTCTGCCCTAATCACCTTCATTTCTAAGTCTTTGTGTACATTAATGATTTTTTCTTTAGGATCAAAAAGTTCAAGGGTGCAAAAACCTTAAGGGTTTTGTATTTGTTGCTCAGCTGACCACAGGAAATTTCCATTAATGCATCCATCTGCCCATTGACTCATATCTGGGACAACAGTAGGTGATAAATTAAAAGTTCTGCCAATTTGATAGATTCAAATAGTATTTAAATTTTCTTGATTATTACTGAAATCGAACAGTTTCCAGATTTGTACAATTGGACTTACTGATTTCCTAACCCATAAATAGCTCTTTATTCTATTTGCATATCTAAGCATATAAAACATGGGCACTAAAGACACACTTCCTGGGGTTCAGAACAACCTCTGACATTTTTTGTTATACTTAGAAAGGCCTAACCCCATGACTATATGAATATTAACTATTTTTTTTCCAGGTACTTTTTGGTCCCATTTTATATATATCTGCATTGTAAAGGCTACATTAGTGGCTGTGCTGATCATTCTGTTTGGTCCTTCAGACCCACACCCTATTCTTTTCCAGCCTGCTTGGTGCCATGCAAGGTTGCAAAATGCACTGCATCCTTTTTATTCCTAGCTGGCCTGGAAGTTACAGCATAATCAGTTGGAAATACTAGTCAGGAGGCAGCCTGCATTAGTGAGAAGAGCCAGGGTGTGTGGTGCGAGCATGGCTGGTCCCAAGCGAAGCAGCGCAGTCTGCAGCCCCCGTTGCCTAAGCATGTATGGTTGCTGGGTGACATCTTTATCCCCTAAATACTCTTCATGAAAATACGATTTCCTCTGGGTAAAATATGACAAGGTGGGGAATGAGTCCCTCAGAGAGAGGGTAGATGTGGCCTTTGCTGTAATATTCTCGCTCCTTCCTCTGGGGCAGGCATTTTTTGAGATAATAGTTCTGATCTGAGAATTTGGCGATGGTGATGGTACTGAATGTTCACCTTGGAAGTGACTTTAGATACTGTGTAATCCTATCTCTTCATTTTGTCTGCAAGGAAACCCAAATTCAGAATTTCTCCTTGCTATTCCCCTTGGTCTCCTCCCACTGAAAATCTCTTGGTTTCTGTGAATCAACTCCGTTACTAGTCATGCACCACACAATGATGTTTCAGTCAATGATGGACCATGTACATGACAGTGGCCCTGTGACATGATAATGCTGTATTTTTATTGTACCTTTGCTATGTTTAGGAACACAAATCCTTACCGTTGTGTTACACTTGCCTACAGTATTCAGTACAGTGACATGCTGTATAGGTTTGTAGCCTGGCAGCAATATACCATACAGCCTAAGTGTGTAGGAGGCTGTGCCTTCTAGGTTTGTGTAAGCACATTCTGATATTCGCACAGGGGGGACATTGCCTGATGCACCTCATGCTGCATTTCTAAGAATGTATCCCTGTTCTTAAGCAGTGTCTGACTGTACTTAGATAACTTGGGGGTGCCTGATAAAATGTGACAACCCTTCTGATGAGCCTATGGCTTCCCTCTGTTCCATTGGTGATTTCCCTGTGTTCACAGCACCCTTAAATATTTCACATTTGCTTTTATTTCTGAGGGTGTTGATTTTGGTGAGGCCAGGGCATGCTGGGGGGAGGGGTGCTACGTTGGGAGCAAGTGATCTTTGCCCAGCAGGCTTCAGTAGATGAGGTTGGGGAGAAGAGTACAGCTGAGACCTGGGGGACAAAAAGGCAGGATTTTATCTGGAAAGGCGACCCAAGTCTTTCTATGTAGCAGAAATTCTGCAGGATTAATTTTTTCAATAAAAAACACTTGTAGGGCAGGAATGCTATTTAGTTTCCCACGGTTTAAAATTTTCTTCTTTGTAGACTTCTTCATTCTCCAGATTTTCTGCCATGAAGCTCTTTGATATTCAGAGAAATTTATTTTATATGTATGTGTCTATATTGTAATTTCTAAAAGAAATCAAATGCCTGGGAAAGCAGCTCTGAGAAATTTGTGGGACATTTTCCAAAGAACGGAAAGAGAAGTCCTAAACAGCATTTGCTCAACTGTTCTGGCAGGGAGAGATCTTGGAAAAACCATTCTGTGGTCAGATGTGTTTGGAGGGATGTACTCCAGCTCCTTCTTGGAGACTTATCATGTCCATTAAGGACTCTGAAACTTGGTGCAGGAAAAGGAAACAAGGCAAAAGAAAATAAAAAATTCTGTCTAAATTCCTTTAACTCAATGTTTCTAAACACAGTTGATGTGAGATGACTTTTTGTGTCTTAACATTCCAACAGGAACAATATTTTTGAAATATACTTTGAGAGAGCTGCCCTTGAAAGAGTTTCACAGAAACTTTTGTGTTTCTGAGAAGCTCTTGGATCTCTGGGTAAGCCTGCTAGGAACCAGAGGCAAACCAGATTACTTAGGCCTCTTCTCTCCTCTGTTGGTGTCCAGCTGGACACCAAATAAGGTTGAGTACTGGGACTTGTCTTGAAGGAGAAAAGTCCTAAAACCACACAGCTTGGGGTAGGAAAAGGAAGTGTGTTAAAGGGAGAATGGCAGACTTATGGCCTGGAGGTAGGGGCTACACCTGCCTCCTCTTCCCCGTCCTTGGCTGATTCCTGAGCCACTGCCCAGAACCCTGGCTGCAGCTGCTCGCTGGCTGGGATGGTGGCTGCTTGCTCTCTGCTGGCCAGAGAAAGGTGGGGTCTGCCAGTACTATGAGCCCATCCTACATCTGCAGCACTGTTGCAGGTACCCGGGGGCCACGCACAGGGACTCATTCCTGCCTTCCTGAGCTAATCTAGTCATGGAGACACGGCACATACACATGAGGTGTATCAGGAAACATAAGGTTATGATTGTGTGCTCTATCATGGGATATAGATTTTAAGGTCTTGCAGGCATCGAGAGGAGCAGGAGGATATCAGTGAGCCAGAGATGATTAGGGTGTGGGAAGAAGTGATTCTCTAGGGTGTGGGAAGAAGTAGGGTTGGAGGAATGGAGTTTGGAAACCGGTGCAGGGGAAGGCGCAGGGCCAGCTCTGGGAGGCATTAATGAGCCCGGTTAACAAGTCTTAGGCTGCTGTTACAGGTGCCACCCTTGGCAGAGTTTTCTAATCAGGGATGCGAGCTGAGCATCTCCTCTGTGACTGCTTCGTGAGTTACCCTGTTGTCTTCTCTGACTGGTACAGGTTATAGTGGAGTGGCCCATTTGTTGTTTACAATTATTGGCTTACTCCTATGTTCTGTGAATACATCTTATCCCGTGAGTAGGCCTCTGAACTCTTTGAAGGCATGAACCACACAGGGGTCCACATTCTATGCTCCCTGTCCCCTCCTACCCTGCGCCTTCAGCATGGAGTAGGAGTAGGTGCCCAGGTATGTCTGCTGGTGGATTGGTTGGATTCTGAGTAACTCTTCTTGCTTTGAGTCCACCTGTGGCTCATGCTGTCATCAGTCAGGGTTAGTGTCCCCATTTTGCTGGGGTGGAAAAGGAAGAAGGGGCATTGCCATGTACTCTGAGGTTGCACAGTCTTAGGTGGCCGTAGAGACTTGTTTAAAGTTGAACTCTTTTGAGGCTTAAAGAGGCCCTTGCTTGGTTCAGCATAACCGTAACAATTTGCTGAGTACCATTCTCAGTCCAGTTTGAGGGTGTGCATGTATAGGTGGGAGTGGAAGGAGAAAGGAGATAGCACAAGGATGATGAGGACCTTAGTCCTGCTGTCAAGAGGTTTACACTCTGGTACGAAGGCCCAGGGTGAGAATCATCCTCTATAAAGTGGCTGGGGGAGGGGAGGAGGGGCCAGTTCAGTTACTTACAGCTTACCCATCGTTGAAGAGGGGTGAGTTGGGGTCTGTCCTGCTGCATCCTGGGGAGATGCTCCTTCTCCCTGGCGAAGACCAGCCTGCCAGCCGCCCCAGGCCACGTTCTTGCTCCCTTCTGCCCCGGGACACAGCTGCCAGGTTCTTAACTCCTTGCCAGTTCTAGAGCAGACCCTGTACCTCCAGGCACAGTCCACCAGATGGTGCAAAACAAATGGAACACCCGTCCTCATCTGCCCAGCTTATCAAACCCAGAATTGGACAGCAAGGAGAAGACTTTCTGGGAATTTTCCACTTCTGAGTTGAGCCAGAGTGGTATGAAAATGCACGACTGAGACTTGAGTGGAAAGTTTGGAGTAGCTTTAGGGATTAAAAACCCGTGTGCGCATGTGCATGTCCTGTGAGTGTTTCTGGAGATTTTTCATGCAGCCAGAAAGGGGGGATGGGACACTTGCCTGTATGTGATTGCAGAAGTCTGGGAGATGTCTTGCCCTCACCCCAAATATTCTGTCACCTGGCTCAAAGTTAAACTGTCATGCCACAAAACTGTAAAAGTGGTAAAGTGTTAATACCCTAGGGAAAGGTCATAGTAATGGCTCATATTCATTTAAGAGCCTCACATTTACTTTCATATGTATTAGTTCATGAGAATTTCCTAACCACCCTGTGAAGCACGTGATGCTGCTATATCATTTTTTAGATGAGGAAACTGAGGGTCAGAGAGGTCTCCAAGTTGGCACACTTGGTCGTTGGTAGAGCTACTAGATCAAATGTAGGTCATCAAGGGTCAAATCTCTATTTTTCACTATGCTGGGATGAATTCTTTCAATAATTAGAATCCAGTTTTTAAAATCAGATTGTGAGAGGGAGAAGGAATAGGAATGGTGAATCTGAGCTCTTCACAGAGGAGAGAACAGCCACTACAGGGAAGATGAAAGGCACAGACACATGTGCTTCTCTAGTGTTTCTTGGAGCAGTTGTGTGTGCGCGTGCATGTGGCACGTGTGTGAGATGCGCACACACAGTGAATGTCACCCTACGTAGATACCTTTATTCAACTTGGTTGTACTTCTGGTATGGCAGTGAACCACATTAGAAAGCCAAGTTCTAGACCAGAAACAATAAAAAATAAGCAGAGAAAGCTCTTTCCCTGTTAAGTCAAGGTTGCACTTGTTCTCCAACACAGCACAGAGCCAGGCATGGTGACATGGTTTCCATGCCCTTCCCGTTCTGTTCCTTGAGCTGGGCAAGCTCTTCCCATCTTGGTGTCTGCACAGGGCAGCCCTTGAGAGCCCATTGTCAAACATGCTCTGCCTTTCTTATTCCAGTTGTCTCTTCATCAGAACCTACAAGCCTGTCACAGCTGTTAGGGCCTACCAAGTGCCAATAGATCCCTTAGAGTCATCTGTGCTAAAATCTTCAATGTTCTGCAGGGCTTCTTGGAATCCTGCACACCACACCAGTTACCTGTGCAGCTGGCCCATGTAGTTAGCCCTGCAGCTTGGCCTTAGAGCTGTTTCCTGGGAGCTGGTTGTGTCTAGTTAGGCAAGTCACTCACACCTGCTCCCTTTTTCATTTTAGTGCCTCTAGTCTAGGTGAGACAGCAGGATCACCCATCCTGGATTATTGTAATAATCTCTTTATTGGCCATTTTGTCTGCAATATCCTTGTACTTTGTTCCGAGATGTGGCCACCAAACAATTTTTATTAAAACTCAGATTGGGTTGTTATGCCATTCTGCTTGAAATTCTTATAAGGTCTCTCCTATTGCTCTTTTTTCAATGGTTGCTTTATGAGATACAATGCACATATTATAAAATTAACCAATTTAAATGGCACGATTCAGTGGCTTTTAGTATATCCACAGGCTGTGCAGCCATCACCACTGCTGTGTCTGAATTGTGCCCCCTTCCAGTTCCTATGTTGAGAGCCTAACCCCCAGTACCTCGAAATATGACTATTTGCAAATAGGGCCCTTAGGTGGTAATTAAAATGAAGTCACGTGCATGTGCCCTAATCCAATACGACTGATGTCCTTATAAAAAGAGGAGATTGGGAAACAGCACACAGACTGAGGGATGACCACGTGAGGACATAGCCAACTGCAGGCCGTAGAGGCCTCGGGAGATGCTACAGTTGCTGACACCTTCTTGGAATTCTAGCTTTTTGACGCAGGTGACAATAAATTTCAGTTGTTTATGCCACCCAGTCTATAATATTTTGTTATAGCATCCCAAGAAGACTAATTTTAGGACGTTTTTTTATCATTCTATCATTCCATTTCCTTTTACCTCCCCCAGGTCCAGGTAACTACTAATCTTTCTGCTCTATATATTTGTCTACTCTGGCCACTTCATTTAAGTCAAACCATATAATACGTGATCTTTTGGGACTGGCTTTTTTCATTTAGAGTGTTTTCAGGTTGAACCAAGTTGTAGTATGTGCCTATAATTTTTATTGCTGAATGAAGTTTTGTTTGGCCATCCTACATTTCATTTATTCACTCAGTTGATGGGTATTTAGGTTGGGACTATTGGGCTATGAATAAATCTGTTATGAATGTTCGTATGCAAGGGATTTGTGTAGACATGTTTTTGGTTTTTGTGTGTGTACATGCCTAATAGTAGAATCGCTGGGTCATGTGGTGGCTTACACATTTAGCATTCTGAGGGACTGCCAAACTGTTTTTCAAAGTGGCTGTATTATTTTACATTCTTATTCAGCAATGGATAAGTTTTCTAACTTTTCCAGATCCTTGACAAGACCAGTTATGATTTGTGTTTTTGATAATAGTTATCCTACTGGGGGTGAAGTGATATCTCTTGTAGTTTTGAGTTGCATTTGTCTAATGGCTAAATTTTGGGTTTTTGAACATTTTTTCATGTGCTTACTGGCCATTTTTATATCTTCTTTGAAAGAATGTCTTTTCAGATCAGTTGCTTATTTTTAATGGTGTATTTTTGAGCATTGAGTTCATTCTGTTCTAGATGAGTCCCTTGTCAGATACATGATTTACAAATGTTTTTACCCATCG
This sequence comes from Lepilemur ruficaudatus, assembly GCA_963574885.1. Lineage (NCBI taxonomy): Eukaryota > Metazoa > Chordata > Mammalia > Primates > Lepilemuridae > Lepilemur > Lepilemur ruficaudatus. The sequence goes on along the minus strand of CAUYRT010061866.1, from coordinate 103,288 downwards.
TGTCAGTTGTCTTCTTGATGGCATCTTTTGAGTCACAAATTTTTAATTTTGATGAAATTAAATTTAACTATTTCTTTCGTTGCTCGTGCTTTTAGTGCTCTGCTGTTGTCTGTGAAACCATCGATCACAAAGACTTAGGCCCATGTTTTGTTCTTAGAGTGTTATAGTTTTAGTTCTTACATTCAGGTCTATGATGCATTTGAGTTAATTTTTCTGTACAGTGTTGGGTAAAGAGTTCTATTTCATTCTTTTGTCTTCAGATAATCATTTGTCCTAGCAGTATTTGTTGAAAAGACTTCTTTTCCCATTGAATTATCCTGGCGTGCTTATTGAAAATAAAGCGATTGTCAATGTGAAGCTTTATTTCTGGGCTCTCAGATCTGTTTCACTTACTCTGTTTATGCCAGTAACACAGTCTTGACCACTGCAGCTTTAGAGTAAGTTTTGAGATAAGTGTGATCCCTCCAACTTTTATCTTAATTGTCAAGATTTCCATAACATTTTAGGATCAGCTTGTCAATTTCTGCAAACAGGTCAGTTGAAATTTTAATAGAATTTTATTAAATCTGTAAGTCAATCTGGCAAGTACTGCCATCAAAACAATATTAAGTCTTCTGATCCACAAACATAGAATTCGTTTCCACTTATTTAAATCTTTTTTAATTTTTGAGGGATGTTTTGTATAATTTTTAGTGTAAAATTCTTTCACTTTTGTTAAATATATTTCTAAGTATTTTTTGGATTCTACTATATATGGAAGTTTTAAAATTTTATTTTTGGATTGTTTCTTAGTTTACAGAAATAGGATTTTTGTATGTTGACTTTATATTCTGCAAACTTGCTGAACTAGTTTATTCTGATAGTTTTTAGTGGATCCTTAGGATTTCCCATAAACAAGATCATGGCATGTGTAATGTTACTTCTTCCTTTCCAATCTGGATGTTTTTGATTTCTTTTTATTACCTAATCACCTGTCGAGAGCCTCCAATTCAATGTTGAATAAAAATGGTTAGTGGACATCCTCATCTTGTCCCTAATCTTAGGGGGAAAACATTTAGTCCGTCACCATTAAATACTGTGTTAGGTATGAGATTTTCATAGACATTCTTTCTTAGATTGAGGAGTTCTATGCTGTTGCTAGTTTGTTGAGTGTTTTTGTTAAGAATTACTGGATTATGTTAAATGCTTTTTCTGTGTCTATTGAGGTGATGTAGTTTTCATCCATTCTATTAAAATCATGTATTATGTTACATTGCTTTTCAGATGTTAAATCAACCTTGTATTCCTGGGATAAATCCCACCTGGTCATGGAGGATAATCCTCTTTACATATTGCTAAATTTGATTTCAAGTTTGATTTAGCTAATATTTGGAGAATTTTTTCATTTATATTCATAAGTGATGAGGTCTTTAGTTTTTTTGTGATGTCTTTGGTTTAGGTGTCAGTGTGATATTGGCTTCATAGATGACTTGGAAAATTTTCCTTCCTTTCCTATTTTCTGAATGAGTTTGTGGAACTGGTGTTCATTCTTCCTTAAATGTTCTGTAAAATTTATCAGCAAAGCCATCTGGGCCTGAGCTTTTCTTCCTGGGAAGTTTTCGTATTATTCAATCTTGTGGTGGTGGTTTCAGATTTATTCAGATTTTCTATTTCTTACAATTTCTATGATTTATGTTTTTCTAAGAATTTGTCTATTTCATCTAAGTTACGTAATTTATTATAATTCTTCATATTACTATCTTATAATTTCTTTTATTTCTACAAGTGTATCTGTAGTGATGCATTTCCTTTCATTCCTGATTTTAATAACGTAAATCTTTTCTCTTGTTCAGTCTCACTAAAGGTTGGCTAGTTTTGTTGATATTTTTGAAGAACCCATTTTTGGTTTTATTGACTTTTTTTCTTTCTATTTTTCCTACTCATTTATTTCCTTCTTTGTTTTGAGATTAGTGTTTTCTAGTCTCTTACATTCAAAGGTTTAGGCTGCTGATTTGAGTTTTTTTTTTTTTTTTAATAAGTATTTGCAAGTATAAACTTTCCTTTAAGCACTGCATTGGCTGCAGTCTGTTTGTACTTTTGTTTTCATTTGTCTCAAAGTACTTTATTTTCCTTTTGATTTCTTCTTTGACTCATTGGTTATTTAGGAATATATTGTTTAATATCCACATATTTGTGCATTACTTAAATTTTCTTCTGTTACTGATTTCTAATTCCATTCCCTTGTAGTTGGAAAATATACTTTCTATGATTATAATCCTTTAAAATTTATTGTGGTCTGTTTTATTGCCTACTGTATGGTCCATTCTGGAAAATATCCCATGTGCTTAAGAATGTATTAATATATTCTGCTGTTGTTTGGTAGAATCTTCTATAGTTTTATTACATCTAGTGGGTTTATAGTATGTCCACATTTTTTATACCCTTCTTAACTTTTGTCCCTCTACCCATTGATTCAAAGTACTGTCTAGTGTTACTTCTTTTCAGGCAAACGAACTTCAAGTATTTTTTACAAGGCAGGTTTGCTGATGATGGACTCTCTCAATTTTTGTTAGCTTAGGAATGTCTTTATTTTGCCCTAAGTTTTGAAAGATAGTTCCACTCTATATACGATATTTTGGTTGACTCCTTTTCCCTGGTACTATGAATGTCATCCTGCTGACTTCAGACCTCTACTATTTCTGATGAGAAGTCAGCTGTAAATTTTGTTGGGGTTTCCCTCTATATAATGACTTGATTTTTCTATTGTTGCTTTCACGGTTTTCTTTGCCTTTCAACATTTAAGTATGGCGTGTTTTGGTGTGGGTTTCTTTACGTCTGTCCTGCTTCGAGTTTGTGGAGGATTTTGTGTGTATAGATTAATGTTCACACACAAAATCCTCCATAAACTCGAAGCAGGACAGACGTAAAGAGGCAACTTCAAATTGGTGAAGTTTTCAGCCATTATTTAAATACTTTGTTCTCCTTTCTCTCTTTTCCTTCTGATACTTCCATTTTGTGTTTGGGTGCTTAATGTTGCCCCATGTTTGTCTGAGGCTCTGTTTTACTTTAAATTAAAACAAAGGCAAAAATGACAATGGGAGATGGATAAAATATGAAAGATTATATTAGGAAAGTATTTTTAATACTATAAGGCTTTACATAAAAGGTTCTTTCTGAGGTTTTCTGGTGTATTATCTCATTGAGCACTCAAAATAATCTTTACAGAATAGCCATTATTATTGCCGTTTTACGGATGAGCCAATTGAGTCTTGAGCCAGTTAGTGATTTTCCCCAAAGTCAAAGTGGAGTGTCAGGTGACATTGTTTCAAATATTCTTGAACTGCTGCAAAACCAGTACTATTGCTAAGGCCTGACTGAAGCCAAAGGAAGTAAGTGACAATGGAAAATGAGCAGAACTCTTTCTCCGGAGGGGGAGCACACACAGCAGGCAATTATACTGTTGCCTAGGGGAAAACAGCAACTTTCCCTAAGGACAGTGCAGAGCATTGAGGGTTTTAGAGGGCCACCCAGTCCAAGCCTGAGCTCACAAAGATCCATCAGGCAGAAGTTGCGGCCCTGGGAGGGGAGGGGGCATGCCCCAAACCTCCTGGGGAACAGTATTCATAACTGTTGGAAATGAGGCAGGACTACGCAAAGCACTCAGCCTCATCAGTTGTCAGGAGTCTTTTCTGTGACTGGTGTAAAAGTGTGAGTTTTTCATTGTGGTGGGAAATAAAGACAAAGTAGAACTATGAACAGGTGAATAACCCATGCTTCTGTTGCACATCTTCTCTTTAGATATTAGGTTAGTGTTTAAAATGCAGGAAGTGGTCTAGATGAACACTGCTGCGTTGAAATATGTGAAAAATACATAACTTCAAATTTCCTGTTGTATGTGTGCAGTGGCTCCACATCACTGCCACGTTGTACTGAACAGCACTAGATGGGTCTACAGGCCCTCCCAGACAGGCCATCCTTGAGCTGTTTCAACTTAGCCCTCTTTTTCTAGGTCCTCAACTCTAAAGGGAGCCCTGTGTCATCCTGAGCACACAGGAAGAAATAATTTGTGACTAGGCCCTCTGCCCCAGATAGGCTGTAGGCTTCCCAGGAACAAAGACATTTACTCCCCTGCTTACCTTGGGAAATTGCTTTGAGATTCTGTGTGAAAGGAGATGATGAATACAAATGCAAAGTAATTAGTCCGGGAGCATTTCTTCTTACATAGTCAGGGACGTAAGTGCGAGTCTATGATGCATGTTCCTGCCCAAAGCCTAATTAACAATCTCCTGTAAAGTGGTACAAGATGCTGCAGATGAAAGGTGGCGCGGGAGAGGCAAACGTCGTCCCCAGTAACATTTGATCGCGCTCCTCCCCAGGCTGCACCATTACTGCCAGGACTGACGTCACTTTCTGCAGTTAGTAGCTCTTCTGCCTGGGGAAAGATGAAATGGGAGTGTCTAGGTCCTGCCAGGTGACCCATTAAAAAAAAAAAAAAAGAACACCCCCAGAATTTTGCTCCAGGAGCCTTGCCTGGTCACAGATTCCAGGAAGCCAGATCCCATTTCTTGTAAATTATACTCCTACTGTCTAATTGAGCTCTCTTCTCCTTAAGCTGAAGTCAGTTAGGGTAGTAGATGAGTCAGAAGCAGCAATGTGGTTTCACTTGCTGTGAGTGCAGTTTTTCTTTGTCAGGTTGAGTTGATCTTCAGAACAAAATGTGAAGAAAGTAGAGTTTATCTTTAGCACATATCTACTTTTTCCAAAGCTTGTTCTTCATAAGGGTCCAGCTGTACCAGTTCGGGTTCTACAGGGAAACAGAACTACAGAATATATATTAACACATGCACACATGTGTGTGCATGTATTAATATGATATGTATGAGACATGATATCCATGTACAAATATGAGATAGGAGATACATATGCAAATATACATAAGAGATATGCTAGGAATTATCTCACACGGTTATGGAGGCTGAGAGGTCTCACACTCTGCTGTCTGCAAGGTAGAGAACCAGGAAGAGAATGTGGGAAGTGGTGGTGAATGGTGTAAGTCCCAGTTTGAGTCCATAGGCCCAAGAAATAGGAGCACTGATATGTGAGGGTAGGAGATGATGATGTGTTCCAGCTCATAGAGATGGTGTGAATGTACCCTTCCTCCACCTTTTTGTTGTATTTGGGCCCTCAGTGGATTACCATTGGATGATGCCCAACAGTGTTGGTGAAGGCAGTCTTCTTTACTTAGTCTTACTGATTCGAATGCTAGTCTATGGCAAAAACACCTCACAGACACACCCAGAAATAACGTGTGACCAGCTGTCTGGGTGTCCTTAGCCCAGTCAAGTTGACACACACAGTTAGCTGATCACTGTGCCTGGCCATCTCCAAAGCACAACTTGGACTCATGTTTTTCTTCTTTCATCTTTAAAATGGCTTTCTCACTACTGGTATCTTATAAAATATTTCACTGCATTCATTTTCTTAGATTGGAAAGCCACAGTAGTTTGTTTCATTCATTTCTGTATTTTATTCATTAACATTTAGTACTTGTCATACATCAGTGCGCTTGGTGTAGGCAATGAACTGGGCTTCTGAGGTAGGTACACCTTTTTTCAGTGATTCTTTTTTCTGCCTGTCCTTTAAATGTGGGCATTCCTCTGGGTTTCATCCTCAGAGCACTGTCATCCTCATTTGCTCGTGGAACATTATTCTTCTTCCACTGCTCTCTCTAGGGCTGCTGCACTTGCCTGTGAAGGTTGCCAACTGCACAACCTCAGGGAGGCCCAGGATAGACTTGAGTGCTACAGTGGTTGATCCTGTTTTCCCTAAGAGGGCTCATCTAGTCCTATGTCCGTGACCCCAAGTCTTTGTCACCAGTGTCCTCCTCATTCTTGAACATTAGGCCTAGATTTTTTTTGTCTTTTCTTCTTTCCTTCCCTTCCTTCTTTTCTTTGTTACATAACATTTACCTATAGTGGAATATGTCAAGGGCATTGTTTTAGTCAGTTTAGACTATAACAAAGGTACCATAGACTTAAAAAGCAGATATTTATCTCTCTCAGTTCTGGAGACAGAGAAGTCCAAGGTCAAGGTGCTGGCTGACTTGATTCCTGGTGAGGGCTCTCTTCCTGGTTTGCAGATGGATCATCTTTTTACATGTCCTCACGTGACAGAAGAGGAAGCAAGCTCTCTCCTGGCTCTTAGAAGGGCACTAACCCCATCACAAGGGCTTCCATCTTCATGGCCTAATTGTCTCCTTAAGGTCCCATCTTCAAATACCATCATACTGGAGATTAGGGCTTCCACATATGAATTTTGGGGTGTGGGCACAAACAGTCCATAGCAGGCACTAATCTTAAGTGTACAGTATTGATGAATTTCCACATACATGCATGTACTTGTGTGTATATCCTGTCTAGATCAAGATATAGAACGTGTTCAGCACTCTAGAAGGTCCACTCAGGCCCCTTCTGTGTTGCTGCTATCCCTCAGAGGTAAGCATTTGTTAAACTTTTTGACCATGGACCACTTTTGCTTGTCCTTAACTTCATATATGTAGAACAATAAACATTATGTTTTGCTTGGCTTCTTTGACTCAACACAATATCCCAGTAACCCAGAGATTTGTCCTTGTTGCATTATATCAACATGTAGGCTCATATTTCTAGTGGGACATTCCTACTTGTATATTCTGGGAAATCCAGTGCCATATATCCATACCCAAACTCACTATTTTTGTATTTTAGAATATGATCAAGGGTCAACTTAAGATCAAAATAATTAATACTGGCCTTACAGAGTTACTGGGGTAGTTTGATGAGATAATGTACATAAAATGCCTATGATAGTGTTCAAGTAGTAGTCAAAAAAATTATTCAGAATTAGGGGAAAGCGACATCCTTATTGTTCCTCTTTAATCTTAGCTGCTTTATCTTAACTAATATTTTAGCCTTTAATATACTAAAATGATTTTGTATTCTGGAGATTTAGCAATACATTGGGATCTACTGATTTGTACATTTGAGTGTGAGTTAATTTCTTCAACTATGTAATCAGGCTTTGGTAGTGACTTAATTTTTCCCACATGGAAGGTTTGATTATCTAGGTGTTCTGTCACTTTTAAGCATAGAATGACATCTTTAATCATAGGAAGAATCTTAAATAAATAAATTAGAACAGGAACACTCCTACAGGCAGCCTTCATTTCAAGTAGATGCCAGATGTAGTGAGTTGCTAGAGTAGTAAATTACTCACTTTGCATAACGTTAAGGCTTAAGCATAATGTGAATCTGTGGCCCTCTCTGAAGTTGTAGCAGACATTATAAATATCTAGACAAAGGAAAGAAGGAAACAAAATTCTGGGAATTTGAAATAGACAGTGAGGGAGTCTCCTACTATTGCAACAAATCCTAGAATCTGGGAAAGCGGATGAACTGCTGATGTCCGGAGTCAGGAAAGAGTTGTAAGTTGCTAGGAATTCTGCAAAGGAAAGATTAGTGAACGGGAATTAAAGTTCTACAAATCTGATGTTGTAGTTTTAAGCATTGCAGCTCTACTGATGTGTAATAGACACTCAACATGCCATAGAAGTGGTAACATTCTAACCCTTTCCACACCAGAAATTGGCAATTTAGCCCAACATGAACTTTTATAGTAATAACACATTTTAAAATGGAAATACTATGGAAATAAGATTTTCTGTACACAGATAAGCTTCCCAGCTCATTGTGTGGCCAGATTATGTAACCTAAAGGATGCCTATCACAAAAGAAAAGCACTGATCTTTTTTTCCCTAAAGTCCCCGATTTCTCAGCCTCTTCTATTTATGTTAAGTGCAATACAGAAAATACAGGAGTGACACCATGATAGAGATAGTCCTCTGGCAGCCAGGTATGTCTGTTGGCTGCTCAGAATTTGGGACAGTGACAGATCTGCTGAGTGGGCAGCAGCAATCAGGGGGAGGACTCCTTCTAAGCAGGGGCTGTGAGGACCCTCAGAATAAAGAGGTGGAAGCATCTCCCTGCAAGGCAGTGCCAAAACGTAGGGTGAGCAGTGGCTCTGATCTCTCTGTGCCTCTGTCCTCATTTCCAGGTTCTTTATATTAATGGTGTCTACCTCACTAGCTACATTGTTATTCACTTCCTGAATATTTGTTATACTTTGCATGGGATATTGTATTGAGTTGTGTCACACAGACTTAAGCAGAAGATGGCAGCTCCTGTGTTGCTGTTGCTTCCCATCCAGTTTCATGAGAAGAGTTGATGGCTTAGAGGTGGTGGAACCAAACATAAGAGCTTTTGGGTCATGGCAGTGTGAAAAGGTTAGAGAGAACATGTCATGGAAGAAACATGGTATGACCATAATGGTGTGACTAGCATTTGAGCTTTAGTTCTATGCTTTACCAGTGTGTGACCTTGGACAAGTTACTTAGATCCTTTGAGCCTCCTTTGTGGAATGGAGATGATAGTGCACACCTACTTTCTAGGATTGAGCTGAGGATCAATAGGTAATGTGTAAGAAGGCAGAGAAGAGGACAGAGGTGACAATAGTGATTCTGTAACCGCTTATTTAATACCTACTCTTTCAATGATTCTCTTTTTTCACTTGCTCTGCGCTGGGATCCTAGGATAAGGCAGAGAACAGGATAGCCCCTCCCAACATGAAGGTGATCAAGTCTACTCCAACAAACATTGGGATAAAATGTGGCTTTCTTGAGGCTTAGTTTGCAGTTGCTTTCTGCCTTGATGGCCTGGGACCAGACCTGTGTTGCACAGCAGTTAATAAATGTCATAAAAAGATTCCTTTTTACTCTATTCACATGAGTTGGCTTACACATTTTATCATGTGTCTTTCTTTACCGTCAAGACTATTCTTGGGATGAGTGATAAAAGACGGGGGGGGGGGAATAACTAATATGTCAGGTTGTAGATATGTGCTCAGTTAGCCCTGATACTCCTGCAAAAATGTCATTAGGTTTCAGAAAAGTCTTTACCTATGGGTTAACCTTCCAGTGTGCACAGGGGGCCTTATTTTGTGCAGTAGTTGGTTTCCTAAGAGGTAACCTATAAATTAAATACACAAGCAAAACCCAAGAAACCTTATTTTAAACCTACTGAAACACGTGTAAGTTATATGGTCAGGCAGCCCTAAACATAAACAATCATTCCCTAATTTATATTAATTTGATAAATTTAGTTTTGGATTTTCTGAGAGTGAGAGATATGCTTGTATTTAGTAACAAAAACTAACAGCTACCATGTGGGCTTGCTGGGGGCAGCTAAGAGCAGGTTATTCAGCCTCTGCTTTAGATAAGCTCTGGGTAAGAATGTCAGGTCTCTAACCGCCACTCCCCCCTTTCCAGCTCCCCACATGCCACCCACCCTGGCTCACCCAGATGTTTCAGATTCCAAGAATGTTTGCATTGATTAAACATTCTATTTTTTCCTTGTTTCCCCATCCAAGACCTTGAAAATGTTATCTTTACTTTTTATTGCTTGAGATCAGGGCTATTTCTGGAAGGCGTGTGGGGTTCAGGGAAAAGAATCACATTTTGTGCTCTTCTCTCCCCCTGTTTTTTTTTTTTTTTCTTTCATACAGGTGGAAGCTAAAGTGACTTTGAGAACAGCTGTTGTGGGTGGAGAAACTTACCCAAAGTCTATCCTTGAGGGATTCTGTTGGAATGTTCCTTGAGGGGATGGTAAAGGAGTGGTTATGGGCTTTGTTGCATACAGGTGATCTGCCATCTTTTTTAGAACCAGGTAGTCTCTGCTCAGCAGTTAGGAGTACGGAGTGAATAAGTGTGTGTTGAGTGGAGTGGGATATGCGTGTGTTGGGGGGGAGTGGTGAGGATGGTCATATCCTCATATCCTGGGGAAGGAAATGAAAGGCAACAGTGCCAAGGGACTGAACTTTGGGAAACAAGCCATGAAGTCTGGGGATTAGTCCATCAGTCATCTAGAAGTCTAATTTAGACTCTAATTCACTTCACTGACTTGATGCCCAGGTCATTGCCTTCAAGCTATGCTTGGGCTAGTGATTAGAAGCAACTAATACAGAACATGCTGTAGACTTGAAGTCATGAAACTTGGAATGAAACTTGACTCTGCTACTTGCCAACTCTACTGCCTTGGGCCAGTCAGTGAACCCCTCTGACCAGTTTCTTTATCTACTAAGATTTGGGCTAGGACATCTGCAGTATAGGACTGGCATTTCAGTGTTTTCATGAGGATTAAATGAAATAATGTATGTGGACATTCCAACCCAGTGTTTGGCACCCAGTGAGTGATTTGCACTTTCAGGAAGGTGCGGATGCTCGGGACCACCGCAGAACTGCAGTGTACAAATATCTGGTGGTGGTGCCAGAAATTTGCATTGCGAATCAAGCACCCTTGATGATTCTGAACACACCAAAGATTGAGAGCCGCTGTTTTAACTCCTACTGGTCATTTGGTACTTAGGCTGACCATGGAATTTGAGCACAGATTTTGAAGGTTTGGAAAGAAGTTGGAAGAAGAGAAGCCAAAGGGTAGGATGGAAGGTGTGGGAAACAGAGGTAGGAAAAAGTGCAGACCCATTTGTCAGACTTCCTTGACTTGAAGCCCATTCCTTGTCTCACTGGGGAGGATCCACCTTCTTGGGAGTGACAGCAGGCCCGTTTCCCAAGCACTTGATCCTGGAGCGAATCAGTAAATTAACTTGCTTTTTTCTCCTCCGTTTTTTGACTTTGCATAAGGTTCTGCAAATGTTCGATGTTTTGCTTAGAGATCTGCAATAGGGGAGGACTAGAGAATATGCTCCAACCATGGATTGCACCAGTGGGAACTCTTTTTTCCCCACTTTCTGATAACCTTTTTCAGCTTAAATCACATGTTTGTTAACAACAAAAGAAATGGGTGTGAATTAAGTTACTCTATTTCCTGAATATAACTTTGTCTTCGTAATACTCAGCCTGCATGGATAAGGGATATGTTTTCCTCCCAATGATAAATCTGTGATTTCTACCCCCACCCCAACATCCTACAAGAAAAGGAAAAGAGCTTTAGTACCAAGCACAAGAAGGTCTCAAACAATTTAGCAGGTTATAGTGGAGTTCCTGGAATGGAGTGGAAAGCCCAAAATAGATATCCAGGAAGAAAAAAAGGAAGTGGCTATAAAGAACTTACTTGAAGATTGCAGGACCCTCCTTTTATTGCCACAATTGAGTCACATGAATTTTTGGTCTCTGCTACCAAGAGGGGTGTTTCCCATGGATTGATTCATATTCCCTGTTTCCTCCCTGAAGGAAAAAAAGGAAACTACTCTGATGATCTAAGTAATCCCAACCATCAAAGTAGTGAAAACTCATTGATCTCAGCTTCACACAGAAGTCTGATTGAAATAATGCAGGACTTAGGGTTTCTGTTCCTATGAAAATTCATTGAGCAAACATTTGTTGAGTGACTACTATAAGCCAGGCACTGTACTAAGCAAAGAGATACAGAAATTAGTAAGAAATTGCCCTTGCCATTAAGGAGCTCTTTGTCCATTGGAGAAGACAAAAAGTGAATGAAGAATGCTGACAAGATACGAACTGAATGCAGTGGGGACCCAAAGGACTGGTGGGATGTTCTCTATGACCCTTCACCTGGCTACTGCCCAGTGAAATCCAACAAAAAGAATAATTTCAGAGTTTAGTTGCTGTAGTTGGTATATAGTATCCTCTCAATATTCTTGTCAGTCTGGAGCCTCAGATTGTGACCTTATTTGGGAATGAGGACTCTGTCCTCTTCTTATTAGATGAAGAAGGCCATGTGAAGACAGCAGTAGAGGTTGGAGTGATGGGGCCACAAGCCAAGGAGCGCCAAGAATTACCAATAACCACCAGCAGCCAGGAGAGAGACCCAGAACAGATTCTCCCTCTCAGCCCCTAGAAGGAATCCATCCTGCTGTCTTGTAGATCATGAGAGAAGACTTTTTTGTTCTCTTGAGTCACCCAGTTTATGGTAGTTTGTCATGGCAGCCTTAGGAAATGAATATAGTTGCTTTCTGGAATACTGCCTTGCTGTCCATCTCGTTGATTAACCCCTGAATCTGCTAAAAATCACATGCAGTGTTCCTTGTGGTATCTGAAAATTGATAAGGAGGAGAAACAGTTCAGCAATGCAAAGTTGCCATGGTTACTTTCTTCTTTGTCTTATATGTTAGTATTTTCTAATCAGGTTATTCTGGCTGGTTCTTAAATACTTCAATGCTGGTGATTCCTGTGGCTGCCATTGTCGTTCTCTCCATTCTTACCTGCTGTCTTCCTTCACTTGAGCTGTCTCCAGCATCCTTTCTAAAAAAGCTTTTAGAAAGCTCCTTATAAAACTCCCTTGCAGCTAACCACATGGTTACTGCTAACTCATGGTCCTTCTGGGAGTCATTGGCACCACCTCCTGGACAAATATTAGTGGAAAGATAATGGCTATATGAATATATGAGAATTTAGACCAATAGGTTTCCAGTTGTACTTACAAATGTAGGAGTTTTAATGTCGGGAGAAGTAAATCTAATAAACGTTCCTACTGTACTGACAGAAGCTGAGGCGAGTGTTGGTGGTTTGGGTAACATTTCCTTGCTGGCCAGAGCTGAGATTGAATCAAAGATCCTCTGTCCCCCTCCACACATGTCTTGCAGAGATGCAGTGGCCATTATTCCACAGATTCCAGGGGCTTAAGTGCCAGGGGTTAAGGAGTTCTCCCTTAGGTTGGTTGATGTGGGAAAAAATTCTAAAATTCTACTTTTCTTCCCTCCCCCCCCGGCTTCATTATTAAGCAGATGCCAGATGGTGACTTGCAGATTGTATTTCAGTTTCTCCATTCACTCAGAAATTTTATGACCTTGGTTTCATATCCACAGGGAAAAATGTTTCCAAAGAAGCTTGGAAATTATTGAGAGGATTGAATATCCCTCCAGTAGCCACCTGGGACACATTTAGGGGTAAATGTATCTTTTTAATCTCTTCATTTTGCTGTGTCTATGGGGGCTACTGGTTATATCATTTGGAAAGAAAAAAATTAAGTTAATTTAAAGAAATAGCCTGAAGGAATCAAACTCTCTCCCTTCACCCTCCCTGAACGTGATTGGTTGTGAAATTTGTGCTAGTAAGAAGACGCAGGAGTATTAATGGGCTAGCCTTCTATCGTGTCTACCCTACAGGAGTGCTTTACAAACCACTTTCCGTACCACTCTGCCAGCTGAGGAATAGGCCAACTGGATCTAAAATCGTCGCAGCAGCCATAGGCTCATGTTCCCACTTCTGAGAATATGCCCGAGTGAAGGGGCAGTCTTCTGAGTGGTTCTACCACTTATCAGAGATGTCACTTAGGCTCCGTTACTTAACTTCTTTGGCCCCAGTTTCCTCATCTGTAAAATGACAGTCACCCTATCTTACACCTTTCAGGATTATTATGGGGACTAGGGATAAGGTTCATAAAGCCATTTTTGGCAAAGAGTAAGTGTTCCATGATAGGAAACCATGTTTATCATTTTTTAAAAATTGTGATCATTTGTGTATCTTTGGGCATAGTCTTGATCATTGTGAAATCTTCAATGGGCAGAAAATTCCCTTAGGCTTATTAAGAGGTGAAATGTATTTGAGTCACCTTCAGTCACACTTTGGCTGTGGTTCATTTGCTTATTGATGTGTCTGGACTTTGTTAAGGCTCCTAGGACACTGGCCGGCCGAAGGCCCTGTGGCCCCTGCCTGGTCTCGGGAATCCCAGGGCAGGGACTGGATGATGGAAAGTAGGAAGAGGCAGTGAGTGCTGCCCCTTTTCAGCCAGGTGTTGCCACACGTTTGGCTGAGCTGCCCAGGCCCCAAAGGGCTCCTGCCTTAAAAGGCCGAAAGGGAACATCTCAAGACAGAGAAGTGCAGTTCATATTAAAATTGTAGGAAAATATCACTGTGCTTTCTGGCACCTCTGGGAGAGAAATCTTCATCCTACAGCAATCGTGCTGATTCTCTTTCTGTATAGCCATTTTGCATGCTTCTTGGTCTCCTGTGTTCCATTTTTGCATATTTCTGACAAGACAAGGTGCTATTTCCCTTCCCACCAAAGAGGAATTATCATTAGTGCCCTCTCTGTGCTTAAAGGAAAGAAAATATGGCTGGTGTGTTACTAGGTTTGCAGAAGGGTATGAAAACATCTGAGATTGAAAGTGCACCAAACTGATTACCTTTCTTAAGGAACAAATTTGGGCAAAACACTAGGCATCTAATTATCGAACATTGGGGCCAGCGGGGAAGAGGGAAGGAATTATATACAAGCAAATGAGGGCATAGAAATGAAACTGCCACATTGTCTGCAGGCACGAGCTTCAGTCCGAACTGCTGGGTGGCTGTGGAATCACAGCAAGGGCTCAACACCAGAATGAGAACATTCAAGTTGTTTCAGCTCTGCTTTGTTCTAGTGTACTCACACTGGCCAAGACTTGAACCTCAGTATTCCCATCTGTAAATGGGGATGATAAGGCCTGCCTTGCCTGGCAGATGGGTTGTGATGATCAAATGAGTTTAATGTCTGTGAAAGTGCCCTGTAAATTACCAAATACCATATAAATGTTATCAGGTTTTGACCCAATGAAAAGGGGGCTTCACGCCCATTTGTACATAGTCAGTGATCACCTGATGTTGATCTCTAAGGAAATTAGGATCAGCTACTGACTTCCTGGAGAAAACTGAAGGGCCGTGTCTGCAAAACTCAAATCACTGGTCTATGGCAGCTTTTTTGTCATTTCCAAATGAATCCCGGAAGAATTTAGCAGCCGAAGCAGTTTCGCTGCTTCGTTTGCTCTCAAAACCTCAAGTCATCTGGAAAATGACAGGGTTGGAGTGGCTAAGAATGTGAAGCCACTGGGAGAAGGCATTGCAGGAGAGCCCGTGGCCCGGGCCGGCTGAGTTCTGCATGTACTACGGAGTCAGCTGTTTCCAATGAGAGGGCAGCGCTGGAGAAACTCGATGCGCTGGAGGAGCCTTTCTGTGTGCAATCCCCAAAAGCCCAACGAGGAAGTTAACTTGCTCAAGCTTACTCAGGGACTTTCTGGTACAGAGGGGAAAAGGAAAGAAAAAAAAAAAACTGGATGAATAGGAGGAGGTAGAAAGTCAGAATTTCCATATCTGTCCGTAGTGCTGGAACATGGGGACAAGGAGATGCAAATGTGTCACTCCCTTGACTCGGTTCTTTGATCTCCTTCTTGGCAGGATCTGCAGCGTTTGTCTTGCTCACAGAACCCTTGAAATATTTCAGCCGATGTGTGGACTCATGTAGGAAACACACACCAAGTGTCTTGCCTTCATTACACCAGAGTGGTGGATTTATGTTGGGACCATGAGATGTGTCGTACAGTGTGCCCAGTGAAGGATTAATGCTGACATGATTTTTTTGAGTTCACAATGGTTCCTGCCTCTGGGCCCTGGGAATTAGAGAGCCAGAAATGTTCTCAGTCATTAAAGAATAGGGTTAGGTTCACCTCTGGGGGGAGAGGCTAATGGTGACTAGATGACATGTCTAAAATAATACCTGCCTTTATCTACTGGGTTCTATGCTTTATTCACTGTGTTTTGCAAGCATTTTTTTCCCTTATTTAATCATCACTATAAACTTATGATAGAAGTAGTATTATACCATTTTTCAAAGGAGGTTTCATAACTAGCTCAATGATGTACAGTAATAGATACCAGAGGCAAGATTGGAACCCAAGTCTACCTACAGTTGACACAGTACTGCCTTGACTAAACAAAGACTTATTGAGAACTTCTCCGTCTGTAGGGCACTATTGAAAGTGCTGTGCTGTCTTACTCAAGGGCTTCAGTGGGTTTTTTCATCTCATAGGAAAAGTAAAGGCCATCAATAACCATAACATGTGGCTTAATATGGTGAGTGTCTGAAGGAAGAGAGCCATGTTCGACAGGTGCATCAGTAGGCCAGTGACCAATCACAGCAGGTGCTGCTGTGACTCCACCCATTCCTGCTGGACCAGAGAGGACAGCGCATCACCACTCCTAACATTCTGTAAGTCAGGGTTCTCCAACCTATGGTGAGTTGTGTCATTATTTCATTATATATTGTAATAATAATAGAAATAAAGTACACGATAAACATAATGCACTTGAATCATCCCAAAACCATCCCCCACCTCCCTGGTCCATGGAAAAATTGTCTTCCATGAAAAGAGTCCCTGGTGCCAAAAAGGATGGGGGACCACTGGGATAAATGGTTTGAAAGCCACATTCACTACCAATAGTCAAAGAGGGTTAAGGTGCATCATGGTTATGAGGCCATAGCTAGAACATAAGTTAAAACTTTTGTGATTCAAAGTATAATTATACAAATATCCGTGGCATTGAGGGGGGGGCATTAGCTCCCCCTCTTACCCCATGTGTCCCCAGGCACCTCAGGGAGTTCTACATGTATGCAATGTTTGTGTGATATTCTGTGAGATCTTCATCCCTGGACTACTAATCGGCCAAGCACAGCTGTGTTTTGGTGACTGCCATCACTACCCCCACCATGGACTCCCCAGAGGGTGGCTGCTCTTTCTTCACCTGCAGTAGACCAACTGTCTTATGTATAGTCAGAGCATCAGAGGAGGAGCTTGGTGGTCAGCTCTGTCCTTCACTCATCCTCTGATTTTGCTTAAGCCACTTAACCTCAGGCTATGCCTTCATGTCCCTGACATCTCCCTGACATTCCAGCTCTACTTACTTCAGATTCCATTAAAATACAAGACAATGATGCTAAACAACTTATGACCTACTCGGAGAATCAGATGTAGACTCTGTGAAGTCCAGGAAAGAGAAGGATCATGGTGAATTGTGGGTATCCGTGGAAAACCTGATGAAGGACAAGGGGACTCATTTGTATATTAAAGAATAATAAGGTTTGGATTTGCAGTAAATAAGAGTTTCATCCATTTCTATCTGGAGTATAAATGGATTAGGTTTGGAGAGTCACCATCTAAAGTAAAATTTTTGTTGGGGTTTAGGTGGTGTGGCAGTGGGTGGATTATGGGTACACCTTAGACAAATTTGCTGTATTTCTGTCCCCAATTTGTCTTCCTAAACTCCAATTCCACATCTTGAGCTTCTTCTCTAATGAAAACGAGAAGGGGCAGCACATTATTTTGTGCATCTCACCATTGCTTGTTCCCAAGTTCTAAGGGGAAGAAAGGTTTGTGTCTACTAATAACTGTTTGTTCTTTCTAGACACCCGCCCTGGCCAATATCTTCAAATTAAGGACTTGTGGACATATATCTACAACCACCACAGGTGGTGTAAGTTTTAGCTGTTGAGAATCTGTCTCGGTGAGGACAGCAGTGGACTTGGGGAAATGTGCAGATGAAATTCAGGATTAAGTGCACACCAGGGATCGATGAATTATTCTTTGATTCATTTGATTTTCAAACGTTTATTATTCACCATCTCCAAAGTGCCAGGCACTCTGCTGAGAGAAGAAAGGGAGGTGACGGCGAATAAGACAATCAAAATGTCTTTATCATGCTGACAACCTAGGGGAAAATTCAGATAAATAAATAGGAAGTCATGTATGGAAAATTATAATACCTTGGCAATGGGAAATGAGGAGTCAGGGGGTGACGTTTAAAGATGAGATCTGAAGGATGCGTGAGAATTAACTGGATGAAAATAGGGTTGGAAGAGAGAGAGACAGGATAGTGTGGCAATAACGTGGAAGTCAGGAAAAAAGGATGCTGCCTAGGAGACGGGAGCTGAGGCTTTGTTTCCAACCCGGCTGCTATGAGCAGAATCTGGCCCAAACACTTATTTTATTTGGCCTGCATTCTGCTTTCTCTTTTCTAAAAAATGACATACTTGCCAATGTTTTAAAATTCTGGATTTCTAGTTTCTCTAGAAATTTGCATTCTCTTGTGGCATTTCCTGCTGGTGTTGGGATGGGGCTGTTCACTGTGGTTCGCCACCCTCCCCGCCACTCTGAGTTAATGCCAACGACACTGCTCATTGCTGTCTCATTTACATGTTAGACAGGCTTGTTTTGTTCATTCCTACTCAGTGCCTTGCCTTTGTGGATGTTTGGATTTGCAACTGTTAATTTGATCTTTGGATACACCGTCATTATATAGATGTTTCAATCATCCAAGATGATAGTTGTAGCATTGGGGAAAAAAATTATCCTGTGGAAGAGGGATTCTAGATGGCAGGCAGAAAGGTCTGGAAGAAAAGGGAGGCTTGGCAGAGTGGTCACAGGGTGGAGCGCTTGGCCGTATGAGGATGGAGTGCTGGGGAGGACAGAGTCTCTGGGACTGTAACCGAGGATGGCTGAGAACAGAACTGTACAACATTGTGGGTGTAGCGGCCACGATCTCTTCAAGAGAGAGTCCTACCAATTCTGTGAAAGATGATGGTAATAACAGAAGCCAGTCATCACTGAGCACTTGCTATATGTCAGGGATTATTCTAATCACTTTGCATTTATCGTCTGTTTGTTATCACGACAGCTCTATGAGGAAGTACTAGTACTATATCATGTTTTTGAAGATGGAGAAACTGAGGCAGAAGGAGTCTGAGCTACTACAGTTAGAAAGTGGCAAACACAGGATGTTATCCCAGGTCATGTGACTCTATAGCCTGAGCCTCTCGACTCTCAAACTATGGGAGAGGAAATTTGAAAGTAGTGTCCGAATGAGCCACGTGTCTCTACATGCAGAGACACCATCTTCTTTGCAAGGAGCTAACTTCATTCTGGTTGAATTGTGTCTTTGTGGTTTTAGTTTGTTTTTTATTTTTGGGCAGGCACCAGAGTGAGGCTCCCAGCCTGAGGCTGCTGGCAAGCAGATTTCTGAGACCTGGTTATTGGAGGGACCAGTCTTACGGTGGGATGCCTGGTTTAAGACTAGCCTAAGTATACAATCCAGTGCAGGACTCTTGCAGATCTTTGTTATGGATTTCTCAGTGTTGGTCCTGTCTTTGAGCTTGGGCTGTTAGGGTCTCCTATAGTCAAGTGTGGCCCAGGAGTATGAAGCCAGCAAGAGGGGTGTTCTGTGGGCTGGAGCTAAGCCTCAGAACGTGCCCTCTCCTGGGTCTTGCCAACATGACTGGAAATAGTCAATCTTCACAGCCTACAGTTTCCTGCTTCCAGCTCCTCGTTAGTGATAACTTCACTTTGGAATAGAAACCCTGAAAATTTCATACAGCTGAAACTTCTTTCCTAGATTGGATTTATCAGAGAAGGGATAATTGAATTCACAGAAGCCGATAAACTGTAAACATGGTTTATCAATACAAATCTTGGCAATATGGTTTGGTTTCTCTCTTGGTCTGTCTTGGGTCCTGGGGGGGACCCACTGGGGAATAAGCATGAACCCTTCTGGCTCCTGATTTTGGTAATTACCCTTAGCACTGACTGCCAAGATTTCTTCCTAGCAACGTAGTGCCAGTTCTCCTTCTCATTTTTCTTCTTTTGCTGAATCAGAACAAGGCTCAGCACAAACTCTCTGTGCAGCAACATTGGCCCAACATATGCATCTCAGGCTGACTGACGGCAACGTCGCTACAGCAGTCTGAACTTCCCGGAAACAGCTTTTTCACGATTGCAGACATGTTTGAATAATAAAAGTAGGCTGTCATCCCTGGGTTATGGGTGAAGGAGCTATTTATAGACGAGCAAAAAATCCCCAATGTGATAACTTACATTATTGTACAAGGACAATGGAAAATTCTTCAGAAGACAGATAGCATAAAAGGGATTTAAAATTAACCTCATCATGTTTTATTCATCAAGACCTTAAGTTGACTTATTTTTTTCTATGAGGGCCATATAATCTTGATTCCTTTTACTTCTCTTTTATAAATAAAACAGCAAGCCATTTAAATAATTATGCAAGGTCACAAACTGTGGTCCTACTGGCCTGTCTCGCTTGAAGACCCAATAGTGCAATAAACATTTGATAAAATTTAGTTTAAGTCCTTTAGTGTGGGCTTGTGTTCTCCTGTTAGGGCAGTCTGCATTGCTCCCTGCTGCGGTACCACGGGTGGCTGCATCTCCTCCCTGGGCATTCAAGTGTGTGGCCCCAGGTATATGTCTTACTCTGCCTGTGTAGACTGTGTCTCCTTGTGCCCTAGACTTTGTGCATATTGCACCCCCAGCTGGTGCATCTTTCTTAACCATTTTTGAATCCAAATCTTACATATCTCATATACTACTTCCAAAAAGACTTGTCAGGGTGTTTGGTCCATGGTGATCTCTTGTCCTCTTATCTTAATGTGTGTAATTCTCAAATATTGCCGGGTGGGGGGTAGAGGAAATGTGATTATTGAAGAGAGTTATAATAATGTTATAATTATACTTAAGATCCTTGAGAGTAGGTGCCATGGCATCTAACTGCAAATACACACATCTTAATATTGGGCACAGCTTATATCTTGGAGTTCTTGTGGACTGCATAACATTTCAGATTTACTTGGGTCATTTGTTTTGGCACTTCAAATAATGGATACTCATGAATTGGAAAGAAAAGAGGAAGGAAGGAGGAAAGAAAGAGGAGGCAGGAGAAGGAAGGAATGAATTATATAACCCTTAGAGAATCACCAAGATTAAAGTTTGTTCAGATCTTGAACATTTAGTGACCTCCCCTCATTTTATGAGAAAATAGAGACATACAGAGTTGAGGTGAGTAATTGAGTCACATTGCTAGTTAAGGGAAGGGTATAGTCTGCCAATTTTGTCACAATGTCATCTCTCTCTCTTCCTCCCTCTCCCTCACTCCCCCTCTCCCTCTCTCTCTCTCTCCCACCCTTCCTTCCCTCCCAAGTGTGTGTATGAATGCCTGGGATGTGTGTGTGTATGTGTGTATGCGCACACACCGTGGTATACATTAAGTATGCTTTGGAAGCCTCTCTAACAAAAGCCCACTGCCACATCATAAATCCTTTCATATTGATGGACATGAGATGGATTGAAGGTGTAACGTTAGGAATATATGGTTAATGCATGCCGAGAAAATCAGGAAATCCAGAGATACATTTTAGAAAAGTAGTCATGTGTAATGGTGAAACAAAAGTTGATGCTTAAATGTGTAGAAGAGTTTCAGCTAACTAGAAAGCTTGACGGTCCAGACTGTGTCCCTCCCCAAAGTTTGCAGATAGTTAAGCTTTGATTGAATTTCAGTTAGTTAGCAAATGTGACTCATCAGCTTTTCTGAGTCTTTGGAGCAGGGGAGGGAGGCTCCAGGTGGAAGGAGTGCCCTTGCAGACGGCTTCTCCTGCCTTCCTGCCCTTGGTGTGGTGGGGGATTGATATGCAGCTGTTCTCCAGATGCCAGCTCTGCCCCAGAAGCAGCTGTGGCTCAGCAGGGGCCCCTTCTATCAATGTGACAACCTGCTGAGGGCTTTGGAACTCTTCCAGATGTAAGGCATATTGAGGCTATAAAATATAACATTAGCATTGTCTCCATTTTCATTTTAGAGTCTCAGCTGTTAAAGTTTCTTGTACAGATTTAGGGCTTAATTGTTCTCATTTTTCTTCATAGGTAGCTTCTTTCAGACAGCATGGGATCTTCCCTTGGAGCTGGGTTTCCTCAAAAGAAAGAAAGAATAGCTATGAGTAATGTTCCTTGCTTCTGGCTGGCTGAGAAAGCTGAGATTAGTGAGCAGTCTTTTCCCAGCTGCAGTTACATGCATGTGTGTGAGAATCGTCCATGGCTTGCTTTTGCTGAATTCACTGGGCATCAATTTCTTCTTTCTTGTTTTTTTCTTTTCTCCCTTCCCCTCCCTTTGTTAACACAGCCCTTATCTTTCCTATCACCTGGAGAGAATCTCTTGTTCCTTCATCCTCCTTGAGATCCATGCTCTATTCAAGAGGAGGAATATATTTTTGGGATGGGGGGAGGGTGTTACTTGAAGATCAAAATGTAAACAAAAACAACAACAATAACAAAAAATTCATGGAGGGTGGGTAAAATTAGAAACAGGAAGCTTGATGGTCTCTGCAAATATTAATCAGAAAAACACAAAACAATGTCCTCGAATAAATCTGCCCACACAAATTCATCTTTTTGGTTTATACTGTAGTCATTTTGTCTTGAAAAATTCAATTCCTCCATGCACAGCCCCAGAATCACACTGAGTTTCGATGACAGGATTAGAAATACTTGCACAACTCCACGCTGGTCTTCGTAGGCTGGCGATTTATGGCAGCAGCAGCAGTGAGTGTCTCATGCCAGGAGCTGCTGAGACGGATTTGTTCACACAGGGAGCCCAATAATTGGGCAGAGGAGAGAGGCTTATGCATACTGATAGCTAAATTTCCTACAGTGTTTTACAGGTCTTGAATTGGACATTGAGAAGGTTCCTGTCAGTTTCCCAGTTTATAGAATGCTAGACAGGCAGGCCCACCAGGGAATCTTGAGCTACACCCTTCTTTGGGGGCTGGATGTGGGCTTGGTAGATTCTAGAAATCCACAGTAAGCCTGTCTTCTCCAGTGGGCTCTGGTTTCTGTGAAGAAAGATGCACAGGCTGGACCCTGAGGGTCCCGGATCTCCAATCAGAAACTGCTTTCGCCTAACAACATAAAACAGTGTGTTTACTAAGATCCTGTTTTAAAAATGCACATATATCAATCTTCTATCATCTGTCTACCTATAAAACATATACATAAAAGCAGATTGTAAGACAAAACACTTGACAATTGATTTTGTCTCAGTGATAGAATTGTGGATAATCAATGCTTCCTTTTTTAGATGTTCTGGTTTTTTCAGTATTACCTAATTTTTTATAATAAACAGGAGTTATCTTTATAATCAGAAAATATCTAAAGATGTGTTATACAAATCTATTCAATATTTGAACCCCAAGATTAGCATCAGACTTAGGGTTAGGGCTGGGATTCGTTTCCATAAAAATCAACTGGAATCCCATTTACTCAGGAAATCCGCTGTGCATTTCTTTTGTGTTCTAGCTCAGGCAGAAGCAGAGTAAAATCACAGATCTGCCATCTTGTCATCGTCATTGCTGGTGGATTTCTCTAATACTCATAATTTTATATCTCATCTTAGCTAATTGTGTGATGTGTGCAATGTCAAAACTCTGAAAGCTCTTAAGATCTGGGCATTTTATTGCATGTTAATTGCCAAGAAGAAAAATAATTAAAAATCAATGTAAGGCAAAATGTGCTTTTTCAGAACTTTGTTAAAGTCTATGAGATGATTTTTGTAAAGATTGTATGATCTGGTTAAAAAAAAAAAACCTGGTGGGAACAAACATGTGACATTAGTAATACTAGGAAAAGCCATCTCTTTCCCAAGGAACAGAAGTCCAAGGAATGCTGCTTCTTACGGGAGGTGTCAGTGTCAGGGAAGGCAGGCACTGAGCAAATCCCTTAGCTTTTGTAATTAGGATAGTGACAAATGATAGCAGTGTAAGAGGCTGGGTGACATGAAAATATTTGAAGGCTACAAATCATCTGGTATTAAATTACTGCAGACAAGAACAAGATAAAGTGATAGTCACCTTCAGGGTGTGATTTTCTCCCTTCAGTGTTTGAGGCTGAGACCCTTATGATGTGGGGGACATTTTAATAATGAGTAACTGGCCTTAAACCCTTGATAAAGCTGAGAGCTTATTTCCTAGGCCTTTTTAAGAAATTTCAGTGGTGAAAGGGGAATTGGAAA
This sequence comes from Lepilemur ruficaudatus, assembly GCA_963574885.1. Taxonomy (NCBI): domain Eukaryota; kingdom Metazoa; phylum Chordata; class Mammalia; order Primates; family Lepilemuridae; genus Lepilemur; species Lepilemur ruficaudatus. The sequence goes on along the minus strand of CAUYRT010061866.1, from coordinate 79,647 downwards.
ATTAATCAACTGTTTTGTTCTAGATATTTAGCTAATGAAGTAAATTTAGAAAAACTTATTCTAGTTCCTTTCTTAACCTTCAGCTATATGTATAGATTCATTATAAGGATAGCATTTTAAGTTTATAGTACAATATTTTTAAAGCATCTTTCACATACATAATCTTGGTGGATTATCCTAACAACCCTCAAAGAAGTCAGGCTAAGGATGCTGCCTTTTATTCTAAGGAAAACTAAGTTCAGTGAGGTTAACTCCAAATTCACTGCTAGAAAGTGGATCTGACCCCTGCTTTGGATTCTGATATCCCATTTCAAGGGGGACATTTGTTACTATTCTTGGAAAATCCACTTAACCAGAACCTACTATATTAATGGTTTGGGATGGTTCAGATGAATGAATGCCCAAGGCCTTCGCCTGTGGAGTTTGTATTAGAGTTCAGGTTCCCTGTGTTAGACTGATCTATGGAAACAAGTGAGGTCACTGTAAAAGTGATAACTTAAATATTTCCAGATGAAGTTAACTCCCTGAAAAAGGTAGAAGTGTATATAGTTCCCCACTACCTTCAAGGGGGGGTTCAAAAGGGAGTTGGCCCTACTATGTAAAATGCCAATACAAACTGCAAGGCTGAGCAAAGGGCTGATACCTAAGGTCAGACCCTGGGCTTTTCTGAGTTCTCTGTATGTCCCTCCCTTACCTTGGGAGATACATACACACACAAATGCACACATCTTCAGCAGAAACCTCAAAACCTCATGCAAATAACATGGTGGCCCCAACCCTTAGTCATCACAGACCAGACAGCTCATACGTGTCTGGATTCTGCCTCATTATTCAGCTGGAGCAATAACAGTAGCACCTGTGACCAGATAAGTGCACGGTCCGAGATGGAATGTAATATGATGCTATACAAACAATCTGTGCTGTATGTGCTATAGGATTCAGGGCCAGGAAAGGTCCCTGCAGGTGAGTGTTAGGAAAGACTGAATGTGAGGGTGGCGGTGTGCTGAATCCTGCAGCAAGAGTAGCATTTGGATAGGAGACACCGTGCTTGCGGTAATTAATTCTGCTTAAGTGATATTTAACACATACGTCTTTATAGAATTTATTTAATAAGTTTTCTAATTTCCTGCTTTCAATCAAAACCAAATTACGGGCCTTTTTTTTTCTTTTTCTGGCACTGGAAAGAGACGTGTTTCTGTTCCAGTGTCAAGTCTTCATGCATTGAAGTGATCCAGGCCAGAGGTGATGGCTCCTTAGACCAAAGTAGAAGCAGTGGAGACAGTAAGGAGTTGCTGTATTTAGTATTTTCTGATGAATGAAATGTGGCATGTGAGAGGGAGAAAGGAGAGAGAATGATGGTCAGATTTGGAAGGATGACGTTCGCATCAACTGAGATAAGGAAGTTTGCAGCTTCAAGTTGTTTTTGAAGAGAGAAGATCAGGAGTTCAGTTTTGGACATTTTAAGTTTGGTATCCAATTGGAGATACATACCCAGCAGACGATTAGCTGTGTGAGTCTTCAGTGTAGAAGAAAGGGCTTGGAGGGAGATGCGAAATCGAAGTCGCTGGCATAGTGATGGCCTTTAAAACTGTGAGACTTGATGAAAGCACCTGGAAATGGGAGGAGATGGAGAGGTGGCCAGTCCCCAGGCCTGAGCCCTGAGCCTAGGGGTGCGTAAGCATTCTCAGCAATCCATGATGTTTTCCAGATCCCTGGGCTTCCCTTCCCACACCTAACCTCCAGGCTCTGGAGTCCAGGGAGCTAGCTATGTTCACAGACTCTGCTACCGTGGCCAGGCACCACTGCCATCTGCTGGGCGCTTGGGGCTTCGCCTGTGCACAGCTGCACTCTTGTCAGTGCCACAGTGCTGACTCCTGCAGAGCTGGGTTAGTACTGGATACTTGAGGTCCCAGAGATGGGTGGAATGGTGGTGGTGTGCATGGGGGTTTACCACAGCAGCGCAGCTCATGCCCCCAATTGAACAACTGAAAACTTGAAAATCTCCTTCCTGGAGCCACCTACCCCCACTCCATCCGTAGGACTCAAATTCTAGTGACAAACACCATGCCGACCTTAGAATTGTCCCTTCCTTGACCCCACCAGCCATGCTTATCTGTTTGACCTTCTCTTCCCTTGGAATGAATTCTCCCCTGGGAGGTTTCTTCATCCCTCATTCAAATAGACACTTGGCAAGTCTAGCACATCCATTTGCCAAACATGCCTAGATACATATCAGCCCTAGCAGTGGGGCTTTTAGGCATTTACAGGGGCCTAAATTCAAACTTTTTCTATCTTGTATGAGAACATCTCATGTATTAGTTATTCTGAGGTTCACTGGTACAGAGTGCCATACAGCTTGATGTATTGCAACATTTAAAAAGATGGTATCTTCTGATGTGTGGGTATCTTTTCTGAAACCTGGTTGATCATTAGCCTTAAGAAAACAAGATTTCATTTGGCACCAGCAAAGACAAGACACTTACACAGGAGTTGATAGCCATTTGATATTTAGCTGGTTTGTAGGTGAAAATACACAGAAGTCTTTTAGACAGTCATTACATTTTCATGCAATGAATGGTGCTTAAAAATGTGGAAATGTGACTATTAAAATCACACTTGTTCATTGTATTTTTAAATTATGGTAATGCTTCCTTTAAGTTTTAGGTTTCAAAGTCTTTAAAACCTATATTGGCATTAGGAATCTATGCATGCCATAACAAGTATTTACTTTTGAACTGGGGCCCCATGGTGGCTTTGTCCACATACCTATTTTATTGGTTGTACCAAATCTCCTACTATACCATATGTACATCCGCGGAGATGGGATGATGGTCTACTGGTAAGCACCAGTGCATCAGTACTGCTGGTTGGTGTTTATTTCCACTAGTTGGGTGTCCTCTTTGATTAGTTCATACCAATGGCACATCAGTGAATACATACTGAGTATCATCCTTGATTTTAGCTACAGCTATTAACCCATTGATATGGGATCTTACATTTTACAGAATGATTTTACCTACTTATCACATTAGAAAATTATAGCAATCCTCTGAAGTAATGAGGGAAATGTCATGTTCATTACTTTCTTTTGAAAGATAAGAAAACTCAAAGTCTTAGCAATCATGCCCCAAATTACACAATGGGAAACATCAACACTGTCTTTAGGACTTGGGTCCTCTAAGCCCTGGGAAAGTACTCTCTCCAGGAGGCAACCTTCCCTTTCCAAATTTCTTCTGTCCTTTAGGTCATTGTCTAAATGGACTTTGGTTTCTCTTTAGAGCTGCTGTAGAGGAGGAAAAATAGAAACATTTGCTACTGAATATTTTCCACTACCCTTTTTTTTTTAAGGTAACATTTCTTCCTTACTCTGGTTTGTGTGTTTAGGAGGGAATGTCTTATCTAAATGGAAAAATGAGGATGTGAATTTATAGGCTGATGGATAGGAGAAAGGGGGTGTTTTGTGGGTGATGACAGGTGTGTGAGGGATGTGAGCTTGTGAGCAGGTGTGTGAGAGAGTGCGATGGAGCATAGTGATGTCAGGCTGAGTAACATTTCCTCTCCACAGGGTAATTTACTAGGGGACCCTTGACACAGCAGGAAATGGGGAGTAGCTAGTATAAGAACAGCTGGAACACCTGGAGAAACTTTACACTTTCAAGGAACTGTGGATTCAACATCTTCATTTAGTTTGCTACCTGCCAGTGTTATCTATCTTTGGATGTGCTATTTTCTAACAATAGTGTGCCATCCTCTCCTGATGGATGGAATGGTATTTTGCCTAGTTTCATCCCTGCAATATCTGGCACAGCACTGGAAACAATGTTACGTGTTCAGTTCCCATTTTAGTTGATTAATTCCTGCCATTCTCAGTGGTCAGGGAGACACAGAGCTTGTTGCTCTATGAGATGCAGTTAAAAACAAAAATATCCATGAACCCCAGTAAGGGAAATTTTTAAAAAGTCACAGCTTCCCTTAAGGAGTCCAAACATAGCAATGCTGTCATTTGGGTTTACAAATAGATTGCTTTAGGTAAAAATTTAACAAAAATCTAAGCATTCTGGAAAGTCTGGCTTAGAATAACCTATCTCAAGAAGGTTTTGTTTACCTAACCATAATAATTCTGTTGACCTGATCAATTTGTCTCCAAGAATTGCCCCATGGTCCATTTCACCCCAGATTTTTGTAATGATCATTTGTTGGCAGTAGAAATGCAGTTGGAGAAAGGATAAATTGGAAGCTCAACGAAGGTAAACACTTGGTGCACAAAAGATGCTTGTGGTAGATTGCCAAAATGAGCACAAATTATGTTCCTCCCTCTCCCACACCCCTTTACAATTGACTTTATAGTTCTTATCACATTTGGAGTCTTTCTATACCCCTTAAATCTGGGCTGTACTTGATTTGGTCAATGGAGTACTAATTAATGTGATGCAAACAGAGACTCAAAAAGTGATTTTTCATTGAGACTTTGCCATCTTGCTGCTTTGCAGTGCCATGTTGCTGTGTGAATAACCCCGGGCTAGATGACTACATGGCCCAGGTGCCTCTGCAGCCCCACCTGATAGCCACTTTAGCAGACTGACAGCTGCCTGTAGACATACAAATGAGCCCAACTGAGACTAGCAGAAAAACCACCCAGCTGAGCCCAGCCCCAATTGCCATTCTGTCCAACCGTGAGCTAAATAAATGTTTGGTGTTTTAAGTTACTAAGTTTTTTGGGGGGTGGTGGTGGCAGGGGGTTATACAGTAAAAGGCAGCTAATATAGTCCTGAATAAAAATTTCTTGAATAGGCAAACAAATTGAGTGAGTGAAATGAGATAAATGGTTATTTTATTCAGTCTTCCCATTCCACAAATAAACTGAAGCCAAAGTAGTTAAATAACTTGGCTAATATTAGGCAGCATGTTTGTGTGTGTGTGGGGGGGGGCAGAATAAACTATTATTTCCTTTTAAAATAATGTCCTGTCTCCCTAATAATATTTTAAACTCTTTGAGAGCAGAGGATCGTATCTGTCCTTTTTAGATCAGCAGGGTCTAGCAAAAGTATTTTATGCATATTCTGTTTAAAAATTCCTATTTTAATATATAGTATATGGCTACAGTGCATGAATCAAAAGGTAGAACAGGTTTAGTGAAAAGTAAATCTCTCTCAACTCTTTCACCCAGCTATCAGATTCTCTTCCTCAGAAGCATTTACTGTCAGAAGTTTTTGTGTTGCTTATTTGTTTTATTTAGTATACTTTCCAGAAGTCTGTCTTATATTGGGTATAAATGGTGATAGAACTCAGGGCTTGCTTCCAAAAAATCAGGGAAAATAGGTGGGGCAGTAAAGAAAGCCCAGTCCCATGTCTCCCCCCTCCCCCAGGCATCTGCTTTGCCATCTAAAAAGCTATAGCATTGTATTTGCTGTCATGAGATGTTAAAAAAAATAATAAAAGATAAGCCATATCATTTTCAGAGACAAAGTTGAGATAGAAAGTAATCAGGGCTGATCAAAATACTCAGAGTAAGTGGTATCTGGGTTATTGTGGTCTATACCTATCCTAGTAAAATGAAAGAACAGCAGTGTGAAAACAGGGCATTCTCTGGACACTGGCCAAGATGCATGCTCTTAAACATTTTGTCTGGATCAGAAACGATCAAAGTATGTCTCCAAAAGTGTAAGGTTCTGAGGGATTGCTTTGGTTTTCTCTCCCATAGGGTTAGCTGTGCATACACAATATTGGCACTTTGGGGGCTGGATTGGGGGATGACACAACAAAGGAGAAAGGGAAGAATCTGAGAACAAGTTGGGGGACAGTTCAGAGGGATGGGGGTTTGCAATAGTGTAAAATGTGGCAGAGAAATTATAAAGGATGAAGCATGAGAAAAGGGTTTGGATGTGGTTGGAAGGAGGCTGTTGTATAACACCACAGAAATACAATACATTTCGGTAAAGTGTGGGGAGATAGAAGCCAGGTCACTGGAATTAAGTGAGGGAAAGGAAGGAGGACATGTATGGAAGCCGAAGGTAGGAAGTGAGGACTATGTGTGCAAACTTTTTTTGTTACTATAGTACAGTGAAAGATGGGATGGTAGAAGGAGAGAAGGAAACTAAGTCCTTTTTATGAAGATTTTTTTTAAAGATAGGGAAATTCAGAACATTATTTGAAAATCAAAGAAACCAAAAAAGAAAGAAAGAAAAATTGTGGGAGAGGGAGAGAAGTTTTGGCTAAAAGGGACAAATTCAGTTATCTTAATAATACCTACATGTAATATTTTTTTGAAGTGCTTCAGTGTACTGTATCTCCCAGGTGTTTCTTACTATAAATAGACTTACTTGCTGTACAAATTTATAGTTATTTTTCTGTCAAGCAAGCCAAATTTTTTATAGTACGTTTCAGCTTGTAAAAGTAGAAAAACTGAAGTTTTATTTTCTTTTGTTTTCTCCCTTTCTCCCTTCTCCTTAATACATCCTGCTCTTATCGTCACCTCTTCCACATGTACCTATGTCTAAGCATTTGTCCTGCTTTTGGCCAGTGATCTTGAAATGTCAGCGCCCACTGACCCCACGATTTCCTTTCAACACAGCTTCACAAACTTGTTCTATGCTAAGATGTTGTTTCCCCAAAGTTTTCACTGTCAACATTTTAGAGCTCACCTCTTTTCTACAAGTGTACTTTGGGAAGGTGCTGTTCTCTTGCTTCGGGGTGACATGAATTTTCTTTCACCTGCCCTCTGATACTTCTGATGCATACAGCATTCCTGCACCGTCCAGCCTTTCCTTGTGATAGCTACCACATGGGGACAGGTTGACTTGTCTCTTAGTGCTTTTTCTACCACAGAGACATCTCAGTTTTTGGTCTCAGTGGCATTTTCATTTGTTCTAAGGGTGGTTCTTATGAGGAATTACTGAGTTTTTCTGCTGGTGTCCTTTGAAAACAAGTTCTTCTCGTCATTTTCCTGCCTCTGCTCATTCTAGTGTTTCTGCTGTCTTGCATTAAGATATGTTGTCGTCTTGGAATTTCACCAAAAGCATGGCATGTGAGAATTCTTCCAAGGAGAATTATATTTGAGGACAGACTAAGAAGATCCTTCAGTTGCTACATTGTGAAAATTTAATGTGCGTGGGAAGTCAGGGAAGTGTGTGGGTGGTTTTCAGTACTCCCAGTATCTTTTCCAGTATTCTGTTGTGTCTCCTTTCACTTGTCTTTGTCAAGTACTTTAGCTGGTAAAAGTTGTGCTGGGACAAACACCATTATGGGAAGGGAGAAGGCAGTACTTGATCTGATCCTTGAATAATGACTCCTTAGACACCAGGGAACCCAGAAGAGAGATGTCTAAGCAGGGGAAAGCTCTCCCTGGCCTTCTCCATGCCACCCAGTGTGAGTTGCTGCTGACTCTGCGTGCTCATAAGACAGCCCCAATGGTAATGTTCTGTGCTTGTGCAGAGGGTTAAGGTTGCCTTGTAGACAATGCCTCTGCTGGAATGATCGATCGCTTCTCTCCACCTCTTCACCACTTTGCAGCTCTGCTTCACTCTGCCTTGTTGGCCACCTGCTTGTCAAGATTGCCCCTCAATTGTACGGTCTGTCTCTGGTAACACTGGTGTTTAACTTCTCCAAACTAGAAGAAAAGGGAAGAGAAAGAAAAAAAATCCCCTTCACTGAGAATTCACTGCAGCAGAATTACCCAGCACACAGCCCGTCTTCCAGGTTCCCTCCCATGTGCTGCCTGAAGCTTCCAGCATTCTATCTGCACAGCTCCAACCCCGTGTCCGCTTTGATAAGAGCCAGGGTGGAATTTATGCAGCCGCAGTTCTCTGGCTCTGATTTCCCCTTGTGTCTTCTGCATTCCTGTTGATAATTAAAGAAAGCTTTCTTGCCATGATGCAGACTATATAAAATCAGTTAATAAGTAATAAAGCAGCTGGCAGGGAGCCAGAAACTTGCTGGTACCAGTCCTATCCTGCAGTATAGTTACTGATGGAGAAGAGCCTGCTTGGCTCTCAGATTGAAGAGTCAACTTGGCACGGCATTCCTCTAAAAATGCAAGGGAACATTCTGTGAGAGTTTTTATAGGGCCTTGGCCTTTGTGTAAGATGGATCATTGGCCACCTCTCCTATCTTCCTACTTCATCTTCTCTCTTCTTTCAAGCCCTAGATCACTTAATTCCCTTTGCCATCCTTATCACTGTATAGCTGACTCCTGTTTTATTAAGTTTAAAATAAATGTGGCAGAGACTTGATCTCCACGTTGCATGTGTACTCAACCATCAATTTCTTCTCCTTTTGAAGGTTGTGCTGGACACAAGGTTACAGGTGAGTGCCTTGAAAGACAGCTCTTCATTTTGAGATTATTGTATTTGGATAATCTTGTATTAGGGTTGTTCAGAAAAACAGAACCAATAAGGTAGGTAGATGACAGGGATTGTATCAGAGGTATTAGCACCTGTGATTATGGAGGCTGAGAAGTCCTTTGACGGGTCATCTGCATGCTAGAGAACCAAGGAGGCTGGTAGAATGGCTTAGTCTGAGGCTGAAGGCCTGAGGACATGGAGGGCCACTGTTATAAGTCCTGGAATCCAAAGGCTGGAGAACCTGTAGTTCTGATATCCAAAGGCAGGAGAAAGGACGTCCTGGCTGCAGAAGAGAGACAGTAAATTTGTCTTTCCCTTGCCTTTTGTTCTGTCAGGGCCCTCAACTGGTGACCCCCACACTGGGTGAGGGTGAATCTTCCTTACTCAGCCCCTTGATTCAAATGCCAGTTTCTTCTAGAAATATTTTCATAGGCATAGCCAGAAATAATGCTTTACCAGCTATCTGGGTGTCCCTTAATCCAGTCAAATTGACACCTATAATTAACCATCACATTTGTGTTCTCTTGAATGGCTATGGGTCATTTTCTTTTTCGTGGAGGTTTTGCAGAAGCCCCCTGGAAGGAGGTTTAGGCTCCATTGTAGCCAAAGAAACTTCTGGCGAATTGTTTGGGCCAGGAGTAGGAGTGGTAGGATGCCTGTTTTGTTTTTTTTTAGTCACAGAGGCCTTGCTTGCATTCAGTCTGCTTTTGGCACAAAAAGAATAGTTGACACCATTATTCAGGTTATTTGGGTTAAAAAAATCACTATATTCAGTTTCCCTCAAAGAAGGTGACATTTGATTGTGAATGAGCCATGATACCTATTTCAGTGACTGAGGCCGTTTGCTGAGCTGCACAACCAAGGAGAGTAGATTTTTTAATGTATTTGATACATTATATTTATTCATATTCATGGGGATACATGTGGAATTTTGTTACATGCATAGGATGTGTAATGATCAAGTCAGTATCATTTCTGTGTGTTAGGTACGTGTCAACTCCTCTCTTCTAGCTATTTTGAAAAATACCATACGTTATTGTTAACTATAGTCACCCTACTCCACCATCAAACATCAGAACTTATTCTATCTAACTGTATGTTTGTACCCATTAGGAGAGTAGATCTTAAATTCAACTTAGGCAAGTTGAATTTGAGGTGCTTATATGAAACATTCAAACAGAGAAGGCATTTGGATATATAATTCTAGAGCTTAGGAAAAGTTTCTGGGCTGTAGATGTAAGTTTTAGAACTGTCATGGTATATGAGGCCGAGGATTTAGTTAATAAAATGGCCTAGAAGAGAATTGGAGTAAGATGAGAATCTAGGAATGAGGTTAGAGGAACATCTGTGTTTCAAGTGGAAGATGAGCCCCTCACTAAAATAGGCAGTAACCAGAGGGGAAGGAGGAAAGTTAGAGTGTAACATCATGGAAGACAAGAAGGGTGTCCTTCCCAGTGCTGCCTCTGTAGCAGGTAGGGCTGTAACAATGCTTTAGGCACTTTCTATATTGTAATAAAATTCTGTAGTCTAAATATGATGAAAATGTGTGTAAAAATGCGGTTACAGTGTTTTTACATTAATGTTTAGGTAAGAACTATTTTATCAAAGTTTTAGAATCTGTGGTCATTCATCATGATCCTAGTTAAAGAAACATTTTACCTTGATGCAAGGGAGGAAATATTCCTTTTCTGTCACATTGCACAGAAAAATAATTGGTGAGGATCTACTGAGTGCCTACTGTGTTCCACTGCTTTGCTAAGTGCTGCTGGATACGTGGAGTTCAAGGCAAGATCTTTGCCTTGAGAAGAGGATTAAAACTTGATTGAAATAATGCGTGCTACTTCATTAGATACATTACAGCACCAAAGCAAATGGTGTTACTAGGCAGCGAATCAGAGTAAAATATTATGGGCTGGGATGATCAGGAAACGCTTAGGTGAAGTCACTGATGTTTGAGCTTTGCTTCGAAGATTGGGTAGGGTCTGGGTGGTAGGGAAGGACCTTCAGGTGAAGGGCAGGACTCATGCAAAGGTGGAGAGGGTGAAATATACCAGGAGAGCTTAATAATTGAGAAATGCATAAATGGGGTGGCACCTCAATGCTATTTGAAATAACCGTCATATTCTAAATTCTCATCCACTTTTGAGGCCTTTAAAAATCCTGATATTCTGTTTATAGTATCTTTTGAGATTTGGAAATTTTCTGATGAAATTTTTTTATTTGCTTTTCTTTTGAATTTTAATTGGTGTGTGCTTTGCTTTGCGGTTTTAAATCTGATTGGCTAACTTTGACAATCAAGCCCGGAGGAGGTTTCTTCTGAAATGCAATCTACTTCACCCCCACATTGTACTTTATTCTTTTATCCCTACCCCACCCAAAGAGATCATAGCATGTGCTTTTCCTAATGAATTATAGATAACAGGTTTGGTCATGGTTTAGAATCCAGAATGAGTAATTCTTAAGCATCTAAAGCCTTTGCTTACCCTCTTTCCACATTTATTTAAAATGAATACATAGTAATAAAGGAAAAATATGATCGGCACATATAGGTTGAAATAGTCAAGCAACAGCTCAACAGCGTTATTTGTATGATAATTGCAAGAATGCTTATTAAGTGGCAGATTGTTTGGCTCTTTTCCAAACATAAGATACTGAATATCATGTACAGGTTTGCAGTCTTCCAATCGAAACTACTGGAAGCTTATTATGACTACTACAATTGCAACCATTCCAAAATTGAATAGCTCCAGAAAGCACCTGTCATATTATGTTTTATGTAAATTCTCCTCTTACAGCTTTCCTAGTATGCAGTGTCCAGCCTGTACCATGTGTCCTAGCTCGGCTTGCAAATGGTGTAGCAGGTAGAGGTGATGCCTGGGCTATATGGCCTTCTGGTAGAAACAGCTGTCTTTCCCATAGCCACAGAATGAGGTGTAATAAAATTCTTCAGTGTTTTTACATTCATTTTTAGGCAAGAACTACTTTATTAAAGTTTTTGAATCCATGATCATACATCATGATCTTAAAGAAATACTTTAACTTGATACAAGGGAGGAAATATTCCTTTTCGGTCATATTGTCCAGAAAAATAATTGGTGAGGATCTACTGAGTGCCTACTGTGTTCCAGTGCTCTGTTAAGTGCCACTGGATACATGGAATCCAAGGCAAGGTCTTTGGTCTCAAAAGGTTTAAAGCCTTACTAATGAAACCATACCTGCTATTTCATTAGGTATGTCACAATACCAAAGCAAATGGTGTTACTGGGCAGAAAATGACAGCAAAATATTATGGGCTGGGGAGATCAGGAAAGGCTTAGCTATCCCTATGTAGCATGGATAGAAACTAATCTTTACCTTCGCCAACATTTGGTTGATAGTTTGGAATAAAGAACTGTAGGTTGAAACTGATAGTCCCTAAGAATTTTGAGGGCTGTGTTCTGTTTTCTTCTGGCTTGCAGCACTGCTAATGAAAAGGCTGATAGATTTTAATTACTGATTTTTTTTGCATATAATCAGTTTTAATTCTTTAAATAGTTTTAGGATCTTAGGAGGTAAATTTTCTGACACATGACGTGTCTGCGAATGTCTTAGTTTCTCATTTGATATTTTGTCTGGATCTATCAGTCTAGGTAAAACAATTTTCTATCAGAATTTTGAAGAATTTGCTTCATTGACTCAGAACTCTTAAACTTGCTATTCAAAAGGCCATTGTTATTTTGATTTCTATCTGTTGGTGCTATTTGCATTTTTTCTTGAAGTGTTTCGGTTCTTTTTATTCTGGGAGTTCTGAAATGTCATAGTGATATGACAAGGTGTGACTCTTTTAAAAAATATTGATGTTGGACCCTTGGTAGATCGATCATTTCAATCTGGAAAATGCTGATCAGTAGTTTTGGGATATCTTTTGTATTATAAATACATTAATTCTTTCTAGGTGTTGAATTCTTTGGGTATTGAATATGCTAGTCTGATTGTCCCAACTTCAGTTTTTTAGCTTCTGATTTTTTATCTCCTTGACTTTTTTTTAAATAATATTTTATCTCCTCTTCCAGCTTCCTTATATGTTCAGTATTTTACTTGTGATCTTTTAATTTCCAAGAATTTTTCTTGTTCTTGGAATGTTCTTTTTAAAAATAGCATCATGTTCTGTTTTCTTATCTCTATGAGGACATCAATGATGATTAAATTTTTTTCTTCTTGAGCGATCTGTTTCCTTCAGGACCTCTTTTGTTTGTTTTGGTTTCTGTTCTTTATTTTTCAGGATTTCCTCAATTATCTGATGATCCATGGCAGTATTTGAGAGTGAAGTGCTGAAAGGCAGTTCTGTGCAAGACATGTCGACTGGTGGGTTCACTGTGGGTGACTGGATGGGGCTGTTCCATTGGCTGGTTGGTTTATCCAGAATGGGGTCATGCAATATTCTTTTGGGGACTTACAGGCCTGGCTGTTTTTATGCTAGGAGTCCATCAGAGGATGGAGCTGTGAGTCTTTCTGTTCAGTATGTAAACATTTCCATAATGCCTGTACAGGACTCCGGTTCTCAGCTGTGCCTGGAATCCCTGTAGGCTGTCCCAACTAGACTGTTGTCTTTTAGGTGGTGGGAGGTGGGGTGGGGAGGAGAATGATACTTTCCTGTTTTCTTTGTCTTTGTAGATGTAGGCCTTAACACATCTCTTTATCTTGTTTTTAATAGAGATTTGAGAGGCATTCAAAGTGGACTCTTAAATTTTTAGTCTCCCATATTTAACCTATGGCTAGTGGTATTCTCTCCTGAGCCCAGTGACCTTGGCCCCCTCCCGCACTCTCCAGGGCCTGGTGTGAAGTCTCAGAACTTCATATCATTGCAGCCACAGTGCATTTGACCTGAAAGTGAGGGTCTCTGAAAATATCTCTACTATCTGTGCAGATTCTGCCTTAGGTGTTGTGGTTTCTCACCTTTCAATCATCTCCAGGGTCAAGGTCACCAAAGTGGCACCTCACTAGGATTCCGTTTGGATTCCAGAGCAAACAATATGTGTGATCTAATAGCCAGGCCTCACTCTGCCTGTGGTCTCCTGGGAGACTCCGCCTGCCACTGATGAATCCAGCCAGGCCCGTCCTCGTGTAATAACCTCTGTCACAGAGTTCACCTCTAAGGCAGTCCCTCTAGGTCCCTGTCTTCTCATCTCCTCCTCGCCTCTGGGCTTTCTCATACATAAACCCTTGTGACTGCTGCTGCTTGTTCACCGTCCTTGTTAGTAATATCATTATAGCATCAATAAGTTTTTCTTCATCTTTAGCCTCTTTACAAAATTCTTCCTAACAGCATTCCTTAACTTTGCTTAGCTCACCTACATTTTTTAAAACTCACAAGCTCCTTTTGCAATATTATATAATTCTTTTGACCTTTTGGTTTTTTGGAATTTGAAATTCATTTATTTTTGCATGGTATGTGATAAAGTGCTTTCAAGTAAAATGTTTTGCTTATGTCAGCATGCTATTAAAGTTCATATTATAAATTTCATTAAAAAACAAACTGTACATTTGATTCTTAAACCAAGAAAGGGGAAAGATGAAATTTGTATATAATAGATTATTCTTTAATGTGTACACATATTTTAACATTTAATCATAAGTACATTTCAATTTTTGCCATTTAAAAAATGAGACATACTCTTTAATATATAGTGAATTCATAATGATAAGCAAAATTTATTAAATTACTGCAGAAATAGCAAATGAAAAATACTTATTTTTGAGAAACTAAATTGAAATTTAATTGAATATTACCCATCAGAAAATGACTTTATGGCCTGATGATTTATTGGGATTACTTCACTTTCCATTTTAACTGAAACCTTGTTTTTCTCTTAAGGGTGCCATCTCTTTGTAGCCCTGTTGAATAGAAACAATTGTTCCTTCATCTCAGAAGGCATGAATGTGCCATCAACAATCTCTCTCCCTTCCCTTTACCAACCTGACCATTGTTATTGATTAAACTTCAGGTGTTCTCCTTCAGTAGTTGAGGGGCATGATCATGTGGATCACAGATCATTTCTGTCTTCACAGGGCCTGGACCTATGATGGATGAACTACCTTCCAGCTTGGGGAGGGGCATGTGGCACCCCTTATGTTGGGCAATAGTAGCCTGGGCCTCTGAAATCATGAACTCCACCAACCATTCTCTACCCATAGCTTTCTGTCTTCAGGCCTTCCTCTTGCCTCCAGTATCTTGAGTTTAGACTTCACTCTGATCTCCAATCTCTCATTTCCTCCCTGCTCCAACTCCACAAGTCTGCTTGAGAGCTTGACTTCTTCCCCATCTAGCCTAGACCTCCACTGCATTATTTAACTATAATTTTTTCCCTATTGCTTAAATACTTTATTTGTAATAACAACAAATAACATTTAGGATCTGTGTTCTAGGTATTAGGTAGTTATCACTTCACATGGATAATCGTATTTCATTCTACAAACATACCTCAATGGCTAGATACTATCAGTATCTCCAGTTTATAGATGAAGAAGCTATGACTAAGAATGATATTACATACTTTGGCTCAAGTGATGTAGCTAGAAAGAGTTGCATGAAAGTTCTTTCTAACTCCAGAAACCCATACTCCTTTAAATCATTATCCTGACATATTTATAGTTTCATCATACCTGCCTTGCAATCACCCCTTGGGAGAACTTTTGTCTCCCACTTTTTGACTCTTTTATGTCAGAGTATCTAAGAGTGGCTAGGGAGAAATTGCCAGCCTTAGGCGGATTTGGTGCCACGACAGGATAGTCATCTCCAGTGTCGCTTGGGCTTTTCCTTGAATCCAGTTTATAAATGCTAAGTCAGACATCCCTTTCCCTTTCTGCAGCGGCTATTCAAAACTTTCCACACCATCCTTGAGTCCTCTACCTCACTCCCATCTCATTGATGTTAAGGAAATGTCTTTGACTCCCACCTCATTAAGAAAATTAAAATTACCAGGTGTAAACTGCCTTAATTTCTTGCCTACACACAGACAAATGGACTTACACCAGCAACCACCTTAGTGTCTGCTCTTGCAGTCCATGAAGATGACTCCTCTGCTCGAGAGTCACCTGTATGTCTAAACTCTGTATGTCACGCTCTCTCTCACATGGTCTAAGGCAAGGATCACATTCACACATTTCTTGCTCGCTCTTCTGCACTTTCTATCTTCCCATCAGCACTGGGTCCTTCCTCTCATTCTGGGCCATATTCCTCATTAGGAGACTTAAGGTGGGCATTGGGCAGGGTCCTTGCAGGAAGCAGATGGTAGACTCAACTTAGAACAACTTGACTAGAGTTCAATAAAGGGAGTATTTGCAAAGGCACTGTCTGGAAACTATAAGCACAGTAGACATGTGGAACTGAGGATCAGGGGAAGGAAGTGGTTACTGGAACCTGGAGAGAAAGTTACATGGGTACAAATCAACTTGGGAGGAGTTGGTCAGTACACAGAGCTAGTCTGAGCTGACTTTGCAGGAAGGTTGCTGAGAAATAGATACCTCTGCCTCATTCTTCTCCCTTTGGTTTCCCACTGGACCTTTCCCATTGGCCAAGTGAAACCAGAAGCCAGAGGACAAAAGAATCCTTGGTATGATTATAGCCTATAGAGATCAGCCTCTTAGGAAACAGAGCAGGATGAAGGACAGAAAGTGGATTCAGAGGGGCGAACAGAAGATACAAATTATTGTGCAGAATCATTTTTTTTTTTCTGGAACGTCTTCACTTTAATTTTCATTGGAATGCAAATTTTAAAGAAAAATATCCCATTGAAATTCTTGTCATTTTGTGTCAACATGGTAGAATAAATTTCGAGCAAAATATATCATTGAGAAAAGGTCTTAATTTCTATTACAGTCTTTTGTTCCATCATTGTAAGTGGCCATTTACTGTGTTGAGTGTAGTAGGTGCCAAGGAAGTGATTGAATTTGGTTTGGCTTCACTACACACTATTCTTTATTTGCTTGTATTTCTGTTGCCTGGTAACTTTCAAAGGCTTCATTCTATAAAAAACAAAGGTGAGAGCAAAAGCAAAAACAAAAATATTCAGGATCTTTCCTCCCCTAGTATCTCAAAGTAACATGCAAAACAAAATAGGGAGAGATGTTACATATTATGGAGAAAGGTTAATTGGAGAAGCAAGGAAGTAGGTTCTCCCACTGTGCTTGGCTTTGGCTAAGCTGGGGTCTATTATAGCCAAACTGTATGTGGCCAGGGCAGACCTAAGGGAAGCTCCCTGTTAGAGCCAACTGGCCCCACACCTGCAAAAACACGCTGTAAGGAAGGAACGGTGTCCTTACAGTTGATGGCTGGCCCTCATTGTTCTTTCATCAGTGATTTCTCTTGCTCTTCTCCGTTTATCTGGCATGTATCTTGGCTAGAATACTCCCAAAACTGATACATCTGCAGCTTTCCTAGAAGCATGATGTAGACCAAGGGTGGGTGTTGGCTTCTTGGAGTTGATCAGAGTGTCCTGGCTTTCTTGGAAGCCCTGAAGTCAGGGATATCCCTTGGGTCTTCCTGAAGGTTTGCACAGCTGTCTTCTGTCCAGGGTAGGGTACCTCACCATCAATTATTTTGTCATGATTGTGTCCTGAAATGGTGAAATTTTGCCTCATGAGCCTAATAATTAAGTGTGAAGTTACACTGATAGTTATGGCCTGAGTAGAAAGTGACATGCATATTTCAGTTTTTTTTCTTGAAATCGGATTCTTAAGAAAACTCCATTATCTCAGAAGATTTGAGTCATTGTGCTTGCTTTTTAGCCACTGATTTTCCCTTCCAATTTTCTATTTCCCTTTATAATTACACTTGAAAATATCTTCTGCTATCAGGCATGAAATGGGACAGGCACACGTTTGGTCACCACCTTTTGATGCCTGGACATCTGTCTCGGTTTATAGGCCAGGAAGGCAGGGCCACAATTCCATAGGTAAGTGGATTTCAAATGGCGAGGAAATTCCTATAGAAGCTTTCCACTACTATGAGAAATTGTACCTGACTTTTGGGTATATGCCGTTTGATGGACAGTGGAGCTGGAACCAGATTAAATGTACACTGATGGGAACTGTGAAATAGGCAGGTGTACTTCTCAGTGGGCCTACTCATTTCCATATCGCTGAAGACTTGTTATTGCATATGCATTTGAATTCAAATGAGACCAGTTTCAAATGCATATGCATTTGTGTCCCTACTTCATTTTCTCCACAAATACTGAGCAAAGGACTTTGAAGTACCAGATACTGTTTTTAGGTTCTGAGATGACAACAGAGAACAGCAAAGTACCTTGAATGCATTGAGCTTAAGTTCAAGTGGGGCAGACATGCATTCCATAAGTGCCGGAAGTGAGAAGTTCTGTCAAGAAAGGTGAAGCGCAGTGGGAGGGGAGGTGGGTTGCATCCGCCCTGACCTGTGCCATCTACCTTTTGCAAGCTTCTCCTGTTCCTGACTCCTCCGTGGAGGTCTCTGTCTCTTACTCTTTGTTCACTCTGGCTTGGTGATTTCAACTGCTTCTGTGGCTCCAACTAGTATTTCTGGGAGCATTTCTCCCAAACCTACCTCTCAGGCACAAGTCCGTCTTTGCAAGAGCAAATTTCTACAGTTGTCTCCTCTGGACGCGCTTCACAGACATCTCGCTGGTACCTTAAACATAACCTGCCCAAACCAAACTCCACAATTTCTTCCCATCACATTCCTTGGTCCCAACTTCCCCGTTTCTGTTCTGGGCACCATTGTCTTCCTGGTCCCACGTGAAATATTGGAGTTATTTTTATGTGTGGGGCCAAGGTGAGGGCAGGATTAAGGAAGTATAAACACTGGGGATTGTCACTCTCAGGTATGGCCCCCGTGTGTGCTCATTCCTCCTTGCTAGTTCAGCTGCTTCACCAAAGCTGTTGCAGTAGGCTCTTGACTGTTTTTCTCTCTGTGTGAAAGACTAGGAAACTGCGAGAGATTGCCCTTAGCTTTTTCTTTCTCATTTGAAAATCCCCCAATCCTTATTAAATATGTGGGGAAAATCATCCTGCTCTGCAGTTGTATTAATAAAGCTCTCTGTGGCAGCTTGTTCAGCGTGGGCTCGGAAGCATAAACAAATGGAGGTCATTTTGCCTTCTGGGGGGTTATTTTTAATATTCAAGATTTTTCTGTGCCTGTTCATTTTTCCTGCTTTTTGCTTCGGAAGCTCTTCACAGCTAATCCGTTGATGGCTTCCCACAAAACATAAATCCCACAAAAGAATGCATAATTTATTCATAGGAGAGATCCTCAGATCTTCAATCAAAATGTAGGTATTAATGTTTTAGACACATTCTAACCTGTGCTGTTACCTGGCTTTTCACACCACGTAGAAACGGCAAATTGGATTTCTGAAAGGAGAAGGGAGTGCCGATAATGCCAGAATTCGCTGACATTAAAGGGTGACCTTTCAGAATGAGCAAGGAGAAAAGAAAGGAAGAGGAATCAGTATTCTTTTAAGTATTTCATATTCATTGTTCAGTAAATCCTAACAACTTTTATTTAACAGATGAGGAAACTGGGACTTCGAGATGTTTAATGACTCACTCAAGGTCACATTTCTGCAAGAATCAGAGATTCTGAGTCTTTTTAATTTCCGAAGCCAATTTTCGTTTATTACACCACCATTTCCCAAAATGACTCCATAGAACATGAGTTCTTTAGAACCATGATGGGTATTCCGTGTGAAAGGTTAATGACATTACAGAATGATTCCAGCATGTCTCTTTTGCAGTCACTCTTCTTCTCACCTTCAGCCCCTAGCAACAATTGATGTCTTCTCTGTTCCCATAGTTTTGCTTTTCCAGATGTCATATAAATGGAATGGTGCAGTTTGTAGCCTTTGGTTTATCCCTCCTCCTTTCACTTAGCAAAACACATTTGAGATTTGTTGTGTGTGTATCGATATTTGGTTCATTTTATTGCTAACGAGTATTCCACTGCATGGATGTGCTACAGGTTGCTTATCCATTCATTGGTTGAAGAACATCTAGGTTGTTTCTAGTCGGGGGCTATTGCAAATAAAGCTGCTCTAAAGAATTATGTATAGATTTCATTTATTTTAGATGGGATTGCCACACAGGGGAGAAGAGCTTGGAAGCAGAGGCACATTCCCTTCTTGTTCTCCCTCAGGGATTCTACAGTCTCTTACCTTACCATTGACAACTTTAGCTGAATTCTTATTAAACATGTCTGGCTGCATGTGCCCCAAGTAAGCAGGACTAGAGTTGTGTCTTCCCTTGAAGACTCCTGTCTTTCCTTACCCTGCTGGTTAGTTGGTTATCCTCAAGTCTCATCTCTTTAATGGGTTCATGAAAAATTCTGAAGTTGCAGTTCGTTTGGATTTTGGTGTTATTGTTATAAAGATGAGGACAGTGCTCTTTGAAGCTTTTCGTGCCTCAAGCTGAAACTAATCTAAAGCTAGAATTCTATCTGCTCATTAAAACAAACAAACAAAAATAAAACAAAATATAAACAATGGTTTTGAATAGATCCAAATGATTACAAAAACTGGCACAGGTTACTTCCAATATTGTTAATAGATGGATTTTATCTGCATGTGAGAAATTTCTTTGATTGTAATTTTTTCATCTGTGAACATAGTGGATTAATCTCCATGGACTCCAAATTCTCATTTATTTCTAGTGTCTGCATGTTTGTCCTTTAAAGAGAAGTTTGATATGTTCCAGCTGTAGGTTCTCTGGGTGATTTCATACCAAAGTAAAGTTCCTTAGATCTAACTAATCTTAGTTTTAGATTAAATAATCTTACTCTCACCTGTGCATGGGTATGTGTATTTTTGCATGCGTGTGTAAATGATACATACATAGGAGCTAGCCTCTTCCTCCCTACTCCAAACTCATGAAAATCATGTGTTTTTTGGATGCCCGTGTCATTCAGTTGTACCTCATTTTTGCTGTTGTCATCTACCAACTTTGTGATCATGACAGCCTTCCCCCTGGGGCCTGGAAGAGAGAATCCTCATATAAGCCCGAAATTTTTCCATCACCTATTAAAATTATCCCATATCCTAGGCTCTGAGAATTACTGGAAATAAAGCACAAAAATGGTGCCTGTACAAATCCATCTTTTCAAACCTGTCCTGAGCTCTCAGCCTTTCCTCCAAGATTATTTTATGTACCCCTAGCTGGCTCACTCTCCCATTAAACTGAGAGGGTATTTCAAGATATGAATACCTTCTTTAAGATGTTCAGACTCAACTGCTTATTCTGCCAGTGGCCTCCCTGCCTATTGAACAAGACATTTAGCCATCAAAGGGGATTTTTCCATGTCCCTCAGTGTAGTTTCTGTGTTTCTTTTCCAATCTAAGGTTAATCCTCCCCTCGACACCCAGTAATTTCGTTTTAGAATCGGCTGCCAATTGTGACAAAAACTGCTGAGAGTTTTATTGGGAATTATCGAGTCTATAGAGAGATCCTCATGTAATTACTATTGACACCCCTGTAATATTTATTGTTTGAAGGTTAATTTTTCTGATACTAATATAGTGACTCCAGCTTCTTTTCATAAGTATTTGTATCCTTTTTCTCTATGTTTACTTATATTTGTGTTTTTAAAGTAAGCTGCTTATATACAATATATCGTTGGGTCTTTTTTATCGTGTTCCAAATTTAAATTAAATATTTTAATATATCCAGTATTTAATACATATTAAATACTTAGAGTGCTCAGAACATTTATACTAATTTAATTGATATGATTTGTTTTATATTTATTATCTTGCTATTTGTTTTCTATTCCGTCTGTTCTTTGTTCCATTTTCCTGTTTTCCCTGCTTCGTTTGGATTAATTCATTGTACATAATTTTCACTATCTGATTTTTAGTGATACATCTTATTTGAGTAATTGTATTAGGGTTTACAATATGAATGTTTAACCTAACACAATCTACCATTTCAGGTGTAATTTAAGACTTATATATTTATATTTCTTACATTCTGTCTTTTGACTTGTACAGAGCTTAAGATTTATTACATGGTTCAGGGTCATTTCCACTATGCCATTTTGGAAAGGTACATTGTTGTGGACACCAGGGATGCTAAGACATAGACCCAGTCCCTAAGGGGCCTACTTGAGAATGTGGGATATAGTTAAATAAAAGTAATTATATGAGGGTGAGGAAATACATGTGGTAAAAGCCTAATGACCAGGACAATACTAAGGACAAAATGAGCTGAGGGGAGATCAGTATTGCTTGAAGTGCTCAGGAAAAGCTTCATCAATGGAACTCAAAAGGAGAGTTGACCCAAAGAAAGACTTTATTGATTGAACAGGTATGAACAAGATGGCAGCACTGGCATGTGGTAGAACTGGTCAGATGGAAATGAGCTTAGAATGTTCAATAGTAGAACGTAAATGTGGAGCAATTGGCCTAATAACTTTGTAAAATTAAGCAAAATATTTCTTGCAAGATGTTATCACATTTTTACAAATTTTATTTCTATAGCTTTGTTCCTTTGTGTGATAATATTACATTTCATTCCTTTAGGTAAGAGAGATTTGTTACACAGCTTTCCAAAAGCAGTGCTACTTTCATAAGCCTTGTGTCTAATAACGACGTTTGTTAATTACTGAAGTGGGGAAAGCATAGCTGGGAGGCAGAGAATTTAATAAGCGATGGAGAAAGTAATAATGAATCCGGTAGCAAATACCACTTTTGACCTTGAAAGAACTTTACTTGAAAAGGAATAACAAATATTTCCTCGCTTCATTCTTTCTTCTCTCAGATCATTTTCTCCATGATAGATTAATTTCTCCTTTAAATATATTTCTAATTTACCTCTTGTGTTACAGCCTGTGCTGCTGCTTAAGCCTTAATTAACATGTCAGTGACCTACTTGGTAACCTCACTCCATAGTTGTTGCCTGCAGCCAGGTGTGGGGGTGGTCTGTCACCTCTTTGATGGCATCCTCTGAGAGGCTATGCAGGGATTCCACTCCCTCTTCACTATT
The DNA here is from genome assembly GCA_963574885.1 of Lepilemur ruficaudatus. Lineage (NCBI taxonomy): Eukaryota > Metazoa > Chordata > Mammalia > Primates > Lepilemuridae > Lepilemur > Lepilemur ruficaudatus. The sequence goes on along the minus strand of CAUYRT010061866.1, from coordinate 57,322 downwards.
TCATGGCACTTCTCAAAGGATAATTCTCACTGATACATGGATATCATTCTTCAGTCAACAGTATATTGTCTCTATATAGTCAACAATGTGTGTGTAAACCAACTTTTGTGTGATTGCTAATAGGGCACTATGACTTTCCCTCCCCCTCTCCCCACTTCGCTAGTACACAGCCCCTGCCATGACCAAAGCTACTTCTGTGTCTATTATTGCTACCATGATTGGCCATTATGCATGGCACTGTGCTAGGCACTGTCTCTATACTGTTTCCATTCCTCCCACAATCCTGCATCATTGCCCTCATCCTACGTGAGCTCCCTGATTATCACACGGATTACATGACTTGCCCAAGGTTAATGATCAGTAAAACCAGGAATTAAGCCTAGGTCTGTCCAACTCTGAAGCTAAAGTTCTTTCAACCAGCACCAACAGCCTACAAGCGCCCTGTATTTAACAAGACTTTATTTCCCAAAGCTTCCGTTGGATACCCACAGTGCCTGTGCACCTATTGTTAATATGTTCACCGATGTCTGACATCTTAATGTTTTTATTATTTTTATGTTCTTATTCTTTTTATTATTTTTTCACTCCCAGTTAAATGTCCTATCCATGGTTTTTAGCCCCTGTGGCAGTTGGTGATCACTCCAGTGAAGCATCAGTTTTATTCAGTATATGCTTTTTATGTGCCCTGTAACATTCTTTTCAATGTGAGGTCATCTCATAATAGTGAAAATTTGGCAATTCAGTAGTTTAGTGTTCTTAGAGGCATATGGCAAGTTTAGCTGGAGTTTTTTCTTGAGGGATGGTACATTACAGCGCAGACTGCTAAGTTATTTTAAACATAGTCACATGGAAACGTTTCTACACCAAAAAAATTGCCAATAGTATTTGCTCTCAGGTTATGCCCTGTTTGTGTTTCTTATAAAAAACTGCTGTAACTGGTGGCTTTAATTACTCCATGTTTTGCCGCTCTAGTTCCTATCCCATATTTGAAATCAAATTCATTTTTTTACAGTTCCAAAGCTCTTGGATTCCCATCTTGTTGAGAGTTTTTATCCTGCCTCCATCAAATGAGCAGATAGTGCTGGTTGATCCCCCTAATGCCTTGAGGTAGTGTTGCAAGCTTGGCTTTATTCCAGCAGCAAGGAGGGATGCATCTTGATGTGTTTCAGCCAATTCTAGGTAATTTTATTGCCCTTGACAGTGAATGGTGTAAGCACTGACATTTGATGAGATCTTGGCTAATGAGACACAAGGGGAGGTCTGCTGAATGAATTCCTGGAAAGCTTTTTCTCACTGGTAAATATTTACACTGGGGGAACTATTTATCTTTCCTCTTCCCTTCAATATTTTTGTGAATTCTGTGATGTATGGAATTACTGCAGCCATCTTGCAATGAGGAGAAACAAACCTAAGGAGGAAGGAAAACAGATCGAGCATGTAAAGATGGAAAAGTCCTGCATCCCTAGGAATGTTTTTGAGCTGTGGAGTGAATAAATTCCCAAGCCAAACTGTAATACTCAGATGATAATAATAACAGACACACAATTTGTTGGTATTGATAAGCTACCAAACTTTGATAAGTTTTACTTTTTTATTCTTTTACAGCAGCACTTGTCAGCAATTGCAAAACTAATAGATAAGGGGAGAAGAGGCTCCTCAAGTTTAAGGAGATTGGAAAATATTTTATGATTATTAGGATATGACTATCAGCAGCTTTTTTTTTTCTGGTTCTCAATGTGCTAAATTTCTAATGCATGCATTAGTATTAGATGTGATCTAATTATTCTGGTCTTTATTATTCTCATGAGTATAGAAGTCTCTAGTAGAGGAACATTGTGATAAAGTTTTCTGCTGATCTCAAAGTCTTTCATGAAGTGCTTCAGAGCACTAGCCCATCCACTCGGCTAGATTTGCTTTTCTGGAGGAATTTGTTGCAAGAGGCACCATTGAAGAGTTGGTTTATACAAACCTTTGTGACAAAATCCCACAGTCAGACTTGCGTTACTTTGGACAGGATAAATAAGAATGACATATAAGGCTCATTGTCTCACAGAAATTAATAAACTGGATTTCCAAGTCCTGCAATCATGTCAGTATATGAAAAACGTGAAATAACAAGAGCTAAATAAATCATTAAAAACCATTAGCAGATGAGCTTTATCATGGCTTGTTCTTCCCCACTCTCTTGCCTTCAGGATTTAACTTCTCCTGAGAAAAGTTAGCGATCCCCAGGTCTAGATCTTCTCTTTGGAACCAGATCTGTTTTGTTTCTCATGCTGTCAGATGCTGGAATTTGCTGACACACTGGGAAATAATCTGACAAAAATGCAAGGATGTCTCCATAGGAGTCAGAAGACCTGGGTTCTGGAATCGGGGGCCATCATTGACTAGCTGTGTCATCGTAGACACATTAGATACATTTGCTCTATATATTTTTCAGATGACTTAAAGCCAATAGAACTGATTTTTGGACAAGCCACAGCATCCATGCTCCCTGATAGTAAGGAATCACCAAGAGTTGGCTATAAACTCAAACTTCTCTAACTGTATTATGTATACCTAATCCTATTTACTCACCAGATTGTCAAGGCCCTTGCCCTTCATCTAATAACACACAGGCATAGCTGGTCAAGATATGGTCTGAGTCCCTGGGGTCAAGTAAAGCTCTTTGTCCCACATGGACACATGGCGTTGTACTCATTATCCCTAAAGTTCCAACAGCTATGTTTATGCCTTTGTGGCATATCAACTTGTTTTGGATACCCATGCCAGAAACTGTTGAGCTGGGTGCAAGATACTGACCCAATTCACAGATACCATTACTGGATCTTCTAATGGTGCTGAATCAGAGCTGATTATCTGCTACATATCATTTCTTGGCTAAGTACTGACTTTGAAGATGGCATCGGTTCCAAGCCAACCCCCCATGCCTGCCCATAGTTGATTTATAACCTGTTGTCAGGTGATAATTGATGAGATTAAATTATGTTTTCTAGAGAAATAAGCCTGCATTGCTGCGCTTGAGAAATTTTATATCACACCAATATTCTGGATATCTCACATAAAAATCAAACTTGCAATGTGCTGGGTTTTTATTATTTATTGACAAGGACTCCATGGGTCCCCTCCCGACAACTCGTTTAGCGTGAAGGTCAGACCAGTACAATAGCATCTGTGTTTTTAAGGTTAATACAAACCTGCTTTACCAAGTCAGAGACTTGGAAAACCAAGGAGAACGAAGCAGAATTAAGGATGGAGGGAAGGGGAGAGCAAATAGAACTATTAAGAAATATTTTTCCTGCAAAGAGTGATAGGGAGGAATTTTTAAAAAGAGTTTAGCAGATAATTGTGTCCTGCACTTTTTTTTTCTCATTATTTATCATGGTCTTGCTGTAAAGCTTGTGAGGCCAGGGAAGTTCATGTGCTGAATCCAAATATCTCAAGGTCAAGGAAACATTAAAATGTTCAAATTATTTAAAAGTCAGAATACAGGAATTTTTTTTTTTTTTGGCTGGTTTTGCAATGGTTTCTGAGGCTCTATTCTTGGACATTCAGTAATTGCCTAGAAATGCTTTAAAGATGAAATGAGGTCATGGATGTAGAGAGAATCGATTGTTTTTATTGTTATTGAAGCCGATTAGTGTGTGACAGTTCGAGTGAACCGAGGTTCATAGAGAGGGTGTTAATAGAGGGATCTTCATTAAACCGTAGAATGACAGAGTGGGAGTGTGGGCCTTCATGGTTCTGGCCTGTCCCTCTCCTCTTACAGATAGGAGAATTAAAAAATTGGTGAGATAATTTTTTCAAGGCCACCTAAAAAATTGGTGTCAGACTCACTAGGACACTAGGGTGAGAACACACCGAAAGGTGTAGACGTGTGGAATCTGGAGCTCGACTCTGAGCTAAAGCAGGGTTCTGCATCCACCAGCTGTATGCCCTGAATAAGTTGCCTTAATATCCCTGGGACTCATCTTTCTCATATAAAAAATGGTGGTATTACCTAACCAGAGTTTAGCAAGAGAAAAATGACATATGTGCTAAAGCATCTTTAGTGAGATGAACAACTGATTTCTCATTAGAAACAACAGGCTAGAAGACAGTGGGATAATGTCTTAAAGTACTAAAAGCAGAAGATTGTCAACTGAGAATACTCTAGATAAGCTATTCTTTAAAAATAAAGGAAAATTAAGAAATTTCCAGAAAAATCAATAATTGAGAATTTTGGTGCTAGCAGACCTGCCCAGTACAAAATATTAAAGTATATCCTTCAGGCTAAAATGAAAGTACACTAGGCAATAACTCAAACCCATACAAAGAAATAGCACCGGTAAAGATAAATGACAGTCATTAAGAAAGACAGTATAAATATGTTTGTAACTGTTCTACCTGTTTTAAAACACAATTGCCGCAGGGTGGGTTGTAGGGGGGGAGGTGGGACTTCAAAGTTGGGAAAAAGGGGTTGAGTTTGACTAAATAGTTGATACACATGAGAGCCCTAACAGATTCTGGCAATTAGTAGGTACCTAACAAAGGCTTGTGTAACAAATGGTGACAAGATAAGGTCATGTTTACTCCTTTCCCCTTTCCCTCCCCTTCCTGCCTGAGGGCCACTGGCCAAGGGCTCCTGTGTGCTTTCTGCTCTGACAGTTGCTCTGCGCACTTCCGACTGGGCTCAGCCAGTGGGGGTGCTGAGCCTCCCCACCAGGAGAGTCCAGAAGTGCCTGAGAGTTGACATCCCTCCAGATGGTCACATGTGGGGGAGTATGAATGACCCGCATCTTTGCTTTTTCTTGATCAGGCTTAAGCCGTACTCAGCAGGGACCTGGCCTGACACCACCGACTTTCCTGTCCTGCCTCCCCCTTTTCTTTGGGGGTTTCTCCTTAGGGGCAAGGCTTCTGTGAGTCATTTGCACAAGAACCCTCCTCCCAGAGCAATTTGCAAAACAAAAATCATTCTCTGCCTAAATGTCCTTCACTGGCTTGTGTTTCTCTTAGGATGAAGTCTAAACTTCCTAATATAGCCTGCAAGGCCCCTCACGATGGGGTCCCTGCCCACTTTTCTTGTCTGATGACTAGCCTCTCTCCATTTTGCAGCAACTCACATGTGCTGTAATCATTCTTTCTTGGTGGCCTTACACATACAGTCCTTCTGTCCATAACACACTCCCCCTTTTTCTACCAAGCTCTCTTCCTGGGCATGCTTCAGGCCTCAACCTTAAATGTTCCTTCCTCAGGGAAGGTTTTATGATCCCCCAGACTAGTGTGAGCCCCTCTCATCCTATAATAAGTTCCCACAACACTAGCATTTCCTCTGTAATCAGTACGTTCGTGTCTGTTTTTCTCTCTGGAGAGAGAGAAGATATTCATTAGGTATAGTATGTGAAGACTAGCCTAGATCAAGATCATTTGAGATTTTTATTTTTAAAAATTGAGATTCTTGAACCCTACCTCCAGGACTCTCCTGTATCAGCATCTTTTGGAGCAGAGACAATAAAATAGCATTTCTAGCTGGCTCTCCAGGTGCTGCTTATACCCTGCAAGTTGGAGAACCATTGCCTTAGTCAGTAATACCTGGTATGCTAAAGTCTGTATATACCTTGGTCCAGGTGCATCACTAAGGTCTGTTAGGGTGCCTGCAAATGCTAATAAACACTGAAGAAATAAATTCCTTGGCCATAGTGGCTCAGTCATAGAGAAGAAGAGAGACAGAGCCTAGGTCCAAGTAGGGGTACAGGGGTAGAATCAGTTATATGAAAGTCAGAAATATAAGTGGCTCTTGATAAAAGAATCAGCGAGGGCTCTTTAGTTTCCAAGGGGTAGAAACCACACAGGCTTCAGCCAGAAAATTTGTTGGATTGTGAACTTAAAATATTCAGGTGTGTATTTGGTTTTAGGCAAGAATGGATTCAGAGGCTCAAAGCCTGTCACCCATCAGAACTCATTGACTCACCTTTCTTGCTCATCACAGCCTGATTTTTTATTTGATGCAGGCTCTACTCTATTGGTGACAACATGGTTACTAGCAGCTTGTTCTTGTGCAGGTTTACATGGTTCAGCTCAGTGATATTAGCAGATGAAGAATGCCTCTTAAGGATTAACTCCAAAGGAAGTGCCGGGATTGACTCCATTTGGTTAATGTTGTGATCATTGGACCATTCCTAAGTCAAACACTTGGGTCAGTCTGGGGAATAGAACTGATTGGGCCACAATGGAAGAAAGTACTCATTCCTTTAATGGTGGAGAGGAGGTAGTGGAGTCACTTCTAACTGGCCTGTGTGAATGAAGGAAGGAGGTCAGTTTTCAAAGGAAAACTGAGGATGTACCAAATCCCTATTACTAGAAAGTCATTCAGTCAGTTGTTTATTAATTCCCATGCTGTATACCAGATCATTTCACACATTAAGCATATAGCAAGGCTCAAGGAAATTCCAGTGCCTAAGTGTGTGCTTTGTTGGACCTTACAGTTTATCCAGGAAGGCAGATAATTCAATTATGACTGCAATAAAATTGGGTGAGTGTTGTAATAGAGAATTAACACAGAATGTTATAGAGAGGTTTATGCTACAGACTCAAGGAAAGTGTCCTAGAAAGAGTGAACTTTAGGCAGGCTCCTTTAGATTGACTAGGAGTTAGAATTAGAGGGTACAAGAGTTCCAAGAAGAGAAACTGCTTGCTTCATAGAGAAGAGAACATAGCACATCTGGGGGCTTGAAGTAAGTGCAGCATGGGTGGGACAATGCTTCTCTCTGTGATCTGAGCTCCTCGACAGCCCTCAGGTGGTACTAGCTTCCGCAGACAGTGCTGGATTATGGGTTCTGATAATACTGTGTCTGCTCTGTGGTGTTCCAATGCTAGGGGTGGTCATAACTTTTAGCTGTGGCTAAATGTATGGATTGCTTAATGATCCCCATATTTGATGTTTAAGCTCTTCCATCACGGTGTATCCAATTCCCTATATTAAATACCCCCTGTTCGAAATACTTAGCAGTGGCTTCTATTTTCTCTGACTGTAGTAGAATTTGAAGCCATAAATGGTTACCTTGTTTCAGTGTTTATTTGGGGATAAAAGCCTTATTAAAGTGGATTCAAGACACTGCCAATGGTTTTCATTTCCAGTTTTTCAAAGTTTTTGATCGATGTGATGGAGTTCTTTATATATTGATATCCTAACAGTAATCTTTGTTGCATGTGTTGCAAATATTTTTTCAGGATGTTGACTTCATTTCTTATTTATACTTTTTGATGTTCAGAATTTAAAAATACTTTAAAAAATGTAATGCCTAATTTATGTAACTAAATATAAAAACACTGAAAGTATATATTTCCCAATGATTGATTTAATAGTTGAGTATTTTCTACATCTAGAATGTATTCAATTATACTGAGTAAGATACTTAGCCTATCTTTTCCTTTCCCTCACCAAAAGGTGACTTAGAATTATTGTCAGTCTGTTCTTAGTCTACTGCTGTACATTTCTTTATCCAAGTTCCTTAAGGTTCGCATTGTAGTGTATTTTTGTGTCCTTGACACTTAACAATAGAAGAACATTTTATTGAATGGTTTCCACATCTTTTGAACAACTGGGCAAAGGTGATGTACAGAAATCATGTTAGTAGGCACCAAGACACACAGGGGGATAACCATTTTCTTGAATTTAATTTAAAATGTTTACTTACCTAATTATTTTCTACAGATTGAATGGAATGATTTCTCAGGAAATAAAAACCATGTTGCACAACTTACTATTTAGCCAAAAAAGTGAACATATTTAGCTCTATATGGCATCTAAATATTTAAGCCTTTAGGAGCTTAAAAAGCACTTACTCCTTCTGTTTCCTTAAGAAAGACTTGGTTCAGGTGATCTTAGTTGTTTTGATTGCTATGCAGACTTGCCCCCGATGAAATAAATTTGGAGGACACAAAGAATTAACAGTAATTAAGTTCCTTAGGATACCAGTTTCAGCATAGAAGGCATGGTATGAAAATTTAGAGGGAAACATTTTGCCAATCTAAGTATGTAGAAGTTTGTTGAGGCTTGTGCTTTATTTTAAATTTAATGCAAAGAAGCTTGTATGGGAATAATCCATGAGCTCAGTATCATCTAAGCCCATTAAAACCTTTAGACATCTAGAATGTGTTAATTCAATAAATTAATTTTATGCTAAAAATATCAAGTGCTAGGTATTAAGAGTGAACAAGATGTACAAGGTACCTGCCTCCAAGAAATTCCAGTCTTCTCGGAGAAATGGTCTGTTGTTAATGTGTTGGGGTAATTAAAGGTTATTTAACACACATGGGAAGCATGTTTTATCTGGTTTTGGTAAGGTCAGCAACTACATCTCAGAAGAAGCCTAATGGTGAATCTCAAGGACACAGTAATGATGATTGGGATATGTATGTTCTACAGCAAAGAAACAGCCTATAAAAAGGGCCCAGTAAGAAAAAGCCCATGGGATGTGTCAAGAGACCTTCAAATAGTGATTATGACTTGAAGGCAGAGGAGCATGAGGCTGAAAAATCCTGTAAGTCAAATTGCAATGTTCATCCTAAGGGAAATAGGGTCCTGACCAGAGCGTAGAGCTATGATTTTATGAGACTCACCTGGCTCTAGCTGAAGAATGGCTTGGGGGAGGGAAGGGCAAACAAGGAGGTAGGAAGACCAATTAAAAAGTGCTTTTTTGCTAGTGCTGTGCCATCACCAAAGGAGGAGAAATGAACAGATTCAAGAGAGGTTAAAGAAATAGCATCTACAGGACTTGGGGACACACTGGGACAGGGAGGAACGCAGGCTAACTTTGGGTTTCAGCATTGCAAGAGGGCGAGTAGTAGCACAGTTTACTGATGTGGCAGCCCCAGGAGAAAGAACAGATTGGGGTAGGTGCTGAGTACAGTTTTGGGCAGGTTAAGTCCAAGGTGTCTGTGGGACACCTAAAGTACCTGGTGGAGCTTTCTGGTAAGGATTAGGGTACTGGATCTGGAATGGAAGGATTAAAGTGTAGATTCAGGAGTCATCAGTTTATAGAGAATCACATCATGGACGCTGTCGTGATTATTGTATTTTTTATTGCACATCTGATTTCATCCACTAAGGTGGACAGGAACAATTACTGAGCAAATAGAACTAGGTCTTGCCATCATTTGACTCATTGTGATGCACAGGTGGGGCCGTAGTGTTCTCATCTGAACAATTTCACCTGTGAATTTGTATTTTAGATTAACATTTTTAATTGGCTATTGACAAATTATAATTGTATACATACGGGGTAAAAAGTGATGCTATAATACATAATATAGAATAATTGAAGCTAATTAACATCTGTTAGCTCAAATAGTTATCATTTATTTCTCCTATCTAACTGAAATACTGTATCCTTTGATCGGTATCTCCCCATTCCCCTCCTTTGCCTCTATACAACCACCATTCTACTCTCTGCTTCTGTGTGTTCAATTGTTTTTGGATTCCACGTGTGAGAACATGGAGTATCTGTCTTTTTCTGCCTGGCTTATTTCACTTAGCATAATATTCTTCAGGTTCATCCCATCCATGTTTTCAAAAATGACAATTTCCTTCTTTTTAAAGACTGAATAGTGTTGCATTATGTATATATACCACGTTTTCTTTATCCATTCATCAGACACTTATGTGGATTCCATAACTTAGCTGTTGTGAATTGTGCTTCAATGAATGTGGGAGTGCAGTATCTCTTAACATACTGATTTCAAATCCTTTGGATACACACCCAGAAGTAGGATTGCAGGATCATACGGTAACTCGATATTTAGTTTGTTGGAGCCTCCGTACTTTTTTCAATATGGCTATTTTGATTTACATTGCCACCAACAGTATACAAGGATTCCCTTTTCTCCACATCCGCACCAACACTTACCTTTTATCTCTTTGATAACAGCCATTCTGAAAGGTGTGAGGTGATATATCTCATTGTGATCTTAATTTGCATTTTCCTAATGATTAGTAATGTTTAAGTATTTATAATATATGTTGACCATTTGTATGTCCTTCATTTGAGAAATGTCTATGCAAGTTCTTTGCCATTTTTTAATCAAGTTATTTTCTTGCTATTGAGTTAAGTTTGTCATATAATCAGATGAATGGCTGGAAAATATTTTCTCTGATTTCATAGGTTGCCTCTTCACTCTGTTGATTCATTTGCTGTGCAGAAGCTTTTGAGTTTGATGTCATTCCATTTATCTGTTTTTGGTTTTGTTGCCTAAGATTTTGGAGTCAGATCCAAAAATCATTGCCTAGACTAATGTTGTATAGTTTTTCCTGTTTTCTTCTGCTAATTTTACAGTTTGTGATCTTAGGTTTAAGTCATTAATCCATTTGAGTCGATTTTTGTACAGACGTCCCTTCACCTACGATGCGGGTATGTCCCAGTAAACCCATCATTAGTTGAAAATACTATAGGTAAAAAATGTATTTATTGTATCTAGCGTCCTAAACATCATAGCTTAGACACCCTAGCCTGCATTCAACATGCTCAGAGTACTTACATCAGCCTACTGTTGGGCAAAATCGTCTAACACAAAGTCTGTTTTATAATAAAGTGTTGAATGTCTCATGTAATTTTTTGAATACTGTACTGAACATGAAAAAGAACATGGCTCACTGCTCCTGTCCAGCATAAGAGAATAACATGCTGCATATTGCTAACCTGGGAAAAGATCAAAATTCAAAATTTGATGTATGGCTTCTACTGAATGTTATGTTGCTTTTGCACCATCATAAAGTAAAATCGTAAGTTGAACCAACGGTAAGTCAGGGACCATCCGTATGCAGTGCAAGATAAGGGTCTAATTTCATTCTTCTGCATGTGGATATCCAGTTTGCTCAGCATCTTTTATTGAACAAATTGTCCTTTTCTCATTGTGTATTCTTGGCACTTTTGTCAAAAATTGACTATGAATGTGTGGTTCATTTTGAGGCTCTTTATTCTGTTCCATTGGTCAATATATCTATTTTTATGCCAGTACCATGATGTTTTAACCACTATAGCTTTGTAATATAGTTTGAAGTCATCACCTGTGAATTTTTAGAAGATGGGAGGCCCCTTTTAACCAGTGTAACATGTGCATAAATTTAAATATATTCTTAAGGAAAGAAATTTTTAAAAAAATCTATTTTTTCCAGTGATATACTCAACGGCTTGGAAGACTGCCTAGCACACAGTAGTCACTTAAATATTGACTCAATGAATGAAATTGTATAAAAAAATGTTAATCTATCAGCATAAAATGGTCTCCAGTTTTCTAATATTAATAAATTAAGTAAATGACTATTTTATTACAGTTTTGAAATGTCTAAAATTCATATCTGAGAGATGTGAATTTCAAATAAAACATTCCAGAGCCTAAGACACAGAACCTTGAATTGTAGAGTTGATTCTTGTACCAGGTCTTACCCTGGCCAGGAGTTATCCCCAACATCTCTTCTCACGCTGAAATTTTGGTGAAAGGGGAAAGTAGATTGTGTTGTTTTCCCACAAGCGCATCCAGAGTTTGTCCTGTGTCTATCTAGGTAGCCAACCTTCTAGATTTTACCCTTTGTAATCTCTGCTTCCACCCCTCCTTCCTTGTCTTTAGTGGAAATAGTTTTTTCATACAAATTTCAGATTATGACTTTTAGATGACATATTCCAGTTAAAGTGTGGTTTCCCAACATGTTACAGCCTCCTGCCCTTTGTTTAAAAAAGGTAAAGCCACATGGACTTTACTTTTTGACCTTTGAGCATTCACGGAGGAGACAGGAACAGTGCAGCACAGGGGCCTGGGAGAACTCATGCCCATAAGCTACTGTCATAGTTTGAGCCTCTAAAAGGGCAAGCCTGTTGCTAAGGAAACTGCTGCTCCAGGAGAGCTAAACACAGAGTAAAATAGCAGGGAAAGAAAGGCACAAACAAGTAGAATGCTTGGGGGGAGGGTGGCATGAAGCCTGACAACTTTAAACCTTTATCACTGGGAACTTATCAAAGGCCCTAGTGCCTGGGGGTTGGGAGACCCAAGCATCTATATCCCTTCCTAGGAAATAACTAGCTAGAATTTAAAGGAATCCTAGACTTTAAATGAAATTTAATTTTGTCTAGGACACTAGCAGAGAAACAAAGTGGTTGTCAGTATTCCCTTAATACTTAGGAAATTTTTATCAGTTTTCCAAATTTAATCACCTTCATTTGTAATATGCAATATCATTAGAACAGATTTACAATCCTGAAAAGCATCTTTTGGTTTATTTTGTAGTTGATGCTTATTAATGAGATAAGAGTAACTGTAGATTGAAAATTATGTGATTTTAAAAAAAATAAATCTCTCCCTTTTTCTTAAAATATACGTATGTCAGGAGTTGAGTGTTTTACATTTATATCCTGTTACTTATTTCTAACACAGTGAAACTTGAGTTACTTAAATGAATAAATCAGCAAAATTAGGAACTATTAAAAACGTTATTTTTAACCTTATACCAAATAAGGAATATAACTTCAAAGGCATTTTCCAATCATTATAACATAAGCCTCCTTTTAACACTAATGAAAGTTGAATTTTTAACATACAATGAGTTGGCACAACACCTAACCCGGACAGTCTTTTGAGTTTTCCATTGCCATGCTTGTAAAAAGATCTGCTTGCATCAATAAACATTTTCTTCCCTTCTATCTTCTCCTCTACTAGAATAAAATAAATCATCAGTCCAGAGCTATGCTATCTTAATTGCTTCCTTATTGAAGCTAGATCGTTGCTTAGAACCAGGTCATACAAGCCTTTCATTTAACATTTGATGATATCTAACTGCAACTTTTGTTTTTTCTTTCTGAGGCCCTTTCCTAATAAATTGATAAATTGGTGTCCACAAAATTCCAAGCTCAGATTCATACAGCTGCTACCAACATACCTAAAATTTTGGCTTTGAAAATATTCACCTCCTTGTTAGCATCAGTAGAATTTAGAAGATTTTCATCTCAAGGGGTGGTTTACCAGAATAAATCTGATCAATAGACCATAGGAATTTTAAATAAGGCATATGCCTTATGAGTAACCAAAAGTCAAGTGGAGCTGTACAGAAATAAGAAGGTGGCAGAAAAGTCAAGAAACATTCATCCACCTGTGCCCAGGAGAAAGGGTGTGTGTGTGAGTGTGTAGTGAGGAGAATGAAACAGAAATTGAAGATACGGTTTTGGTGAAACCCAGAATTCAACAAGGCTACTTGGAAGGAAGCCAGCTTATTTTTGATAAGTGCTTAAGTTCAAATAGGTGTTAACTTCAGGAGATAACCAAGTTTTGACCTGTGAATTAAATCTCTAGTGTGAGCTTTGATAAACATACCAGACCAGAAACTCCTCTCCAATACCTACTTTGGGACTTTGAAGCAAGTTACCAGACTTTGTTCTTTATAAGATAGGGTTTGGCTCAATTACATAGACAAAGTGCAATTTTATGACAAAAGGATAAGTTTCTTTTCTTTTAAATTGATACTAAAATTTTTTTATACTAGATTTTTAATCCAATATTCTCTTGGAAGTTACTTTTGAGCTCTCAGTGACACTAAGATGGATGTTTTGAAAGATGCTCTTGAGCTCTTCGGTGATACTAAGCAATGTTAAGAAAAATCAAAGGAGCATCCCAAATGGTGTAAGCTGATTGAAGTTAATTGTGAAAATAGAAAGAGCAGCAGTGACTTCAAAGAAAAAGGAAGGTGGCATTTGGGACACAGCTGAAAACAGATTAAGAAAGTCAAAAGCAGATTAAAGAGGTTCATTGTTTTCATTCCTTTTTTAAAGTTATATTTTATTTTGTTAAGAACACTTAACATGAGATTTACCCTCTTAAATGTCTGAGTGTACAATATGATATTGACTGTAGGTACAATGTTGTACAGCAGATCTTTATAATTTATTAGTAACTCCCATGTATCCTCTCCCCAGTTCCTAGCAGCCACCATTTCTTTGAGTCTGTCAATTTGACTGTTATAGATATCTCATATAGGGAGACAGGAATTGCAGGCAAAATTATAAATCAATATACAGAAAGTATAAAATGTTTTCTTTTTTAAAGACATTGCAAATAAAAAGCCAGAAATTGGTGTAAAAATTAGTAACATATATGACAAAAAACTTCTATGCAGAAAGCATGAAAAAAACTTACAACTCAGTAAAAAGACAAAACTCCAATTTTAAAAATGGACAAATATTTGAACAGATACTTCAAAAGAATACCTGTAAATTGCCGATAGTCAAATGAAAATCATTAGACATGAGGGAAATTCAAAGTGAAATCATAGTGTGGATATTACACCCCCAGTAGAATTGCTAAAAAAAAAAATTTTTTTAAATGGCAATACTTAGTGTTGATGAGAATGTGAACCAACAAAAATTCTCATTTATTGCTGGTAGGACTGTAAAATAGTATAGCAACTTCGGGAAACAATGTGGCAGTTTCTTAAACATACACTTTCCATATGGACCATCATGTCTACCAAGAGTAATTAAAACATATGTCTGCACAAATACTTATACATAAATATTCATAGCAGTTTTATTTAAAATATCCCAGACTGGAACAATTAAAATGTTAACAGATGAATAGACAAATTTTTATATTTTTATACAATGGTCTTCTACTATGCAATGAAATATAACAAAGCCAGACACAAAAGAGTGAATACTGTACATTTGTTGTTTGCTTTTGGGATCTTAGTCATAAATTTTTTGCCTAGGCCAATGTCCAGAAAAGTTTTTCCCTTGTTTTCTTCTAGAATTTTATAATTTTATGGTCTTATATTTAATTCTTTAATCCATCTTAAGTTAACTTTTGTATATGGTGAGAGAGAAGGATCTGTTTTCATTTTTTGCACGTGGTCATCTTGTTTTCCCAGAACCAATATTGAATAGGGCATCTTTTTCCCAGTGTATGTTTTCATCTTTTTTTGTCAAAAATAAGTTGGTTGTAGGTATGTGGTTTTATTTCTAGATTCTCTATTATGTTCCCTTGATCTGTGTGTCTACTTCTATACCAGTACCATGCTATTTTGGTTACTATAGTCTTTCAGTACTGCATAATTTGAAGTCAGGTAATGTGATGCCTCCAGATTTGTGGGATTTTTTTGCCTAGGTTTGCTTTGGCTATTCTGGCTCTTTTTTGACTGCCGATGAAATTTAGGATTTTTTTCTTTCTTTCTAGTTCTGTGAAAAATGACACGGTATTTTGTTGGGAATTGTGTTGAATCAGTAAAATCACTTTGGGCAGTATGGACATTTTAACATTGATTCTTCCACTCAATGAGCATGGGATATTTTCCCATTTGTGTCATCATTGATTTCTTTCATAAATGTTTTGTAGTTCTCCTTGTGGAAAACTTGGTTAAGTATATTCATAGGTACTTAATTTTTTGCAGCTGTTGTAAATGGTCTTGTGTTCCTGATTTGATTCTCAGCTTGGCTGCTGTTAGTGTAAAAAATGCTATTTTTTACATTGCTATTTGTACATTACTTGTACAAATAATGCTATTTTGTACATTACTTTCGTAGCCTAAGACTTTACTAAATTTATCAATTCTGTGAGTCCTTTGGAGGAGCGTCTGGGGCTTTCTACATATAAGATCATATTATCAGCGAACAGGGATAATTGAACTTCCTTTTTGTTCTGATTGCCTGATTATTCTGCCTAGGACTTCCAGTACTATGTTGATTAGAAGTGGTGAAAGTGAGCATCCTTGTCTTGCTCCAGTTCCTAGGGAGAATGCTTTCGACTCTTCCCTATTCAGTATGATATTGGCTATTTGAGGCATATTCCTTCTAGGTTTAGTTTGTTGATGGTTTTTATCATGAAGGGGTGATGGATTTTATCGAATGCTTTTTCTGTATCTATTGAGATGTTCATATGATATTTGTTTTTAATTATGTGGTGAATCACATAACCAAAAATTTCTAGCAATACCAGGAAATTTTTCCTCAATTGTTCCCTCAAATAGATTTTTCTGTGCTTTTTGGTTTTTCTTCTTCTCCCTTACGGGGATACCTGTGATTCTTGTATTTGTGTGTATTACAAAATCCTATATTTTTGAGAGACTTTGTTCATTCTTCTTGATTTTTTTTATTTTACATTTTTGACTGACTGGGTTAATTTGAAAACCTTGCCTTCAAGCTCAGAAATTTTTTCTTTTGCTTGGTCGAGTCTATTGTTAAAACTGTATACTATATTTTGAAATTTCCTAAATGAGTCTTTTATTTCCAGAAGTTAAAGCTGATCTCCACTATGCTAGCCTCTGGCTTCTTTCTCCTTCGACACCCTAGGTATCTCCTGTGAGTTCTTCAATAGACTCCATTGCTCTCTCTTTGATATTCTATTTGAGGTATGATTTTCTACTTATAATTTTGGCTCTTCTTTCTAGAGAGAACAGGGGTCCAATATCACTGGTCAGCCATCTTGAAGGAGTCTGCCAATCTGTTTTCTTGAAGCCCTGGTCCATATTGACTGTTTTTTCCCCCTTCCTATGCGAGACAGGAAGCCTGGAGGAGGCTAAAGCAGGAAAAATGCCCATCCTCTATCTGGGATAAGGCTCTGGAAGTCTTTCACTTGGAAAATAGAACTTTGTTATGGAAAAGGGTCTGGGTATATTTTACAGTGATGATTCTGCCTTTCTCTTCCCTTTGTCAGAGCTACAAAGAGACCTTTTTGGCAATGTTCCTGAAAGTAAAGCCCATGGAACTATGGGAGGTCCCCAAATACTGCATTCCCTAGGAGTGTCTTACAGGAACTCCCACTCTTATTAAAGCAACTTGTCAAAATTTACTATTTAAGGGCTCTTATTAGTTTATGGCTCCAGCATCTTCTGCTGCAGCTAAGCAGATCTCAGACATGCCCCTCTGGGTGTGCCTGTCTTTCTAGATATTGAGGTGGGTTTGCCCTACAACCTCAGCTCTTTAATGAATTCCAGAAAAATCATTGCTTTTCATTTTGCCTAATATGTTCTTATTGTAAAGATGGGAGTGACAGATCCTAAGGTCTCTACTTGTTTAAGTTAATCCATTGACACTTTCATAGTGAGTCCAGGGCTTCTCCTTATCACAAGCTGAGGAGGGAGATGAGGACTGCCTCTCTTTTTGAGTGACTCATATAACTTTTATCTTTGTCCTTTTTCTGTTATTTCTAAGTGATATCTCTAGTTTTTATTTTAACTCATAATTACAATTTCTATAATAAATAGCTTTTAATTGCCCTGATTATACTTTAAAAATTAAGTGTTCTTAGATTTTGTTAAATGTCCAAAAAAAATTCTTGATCTCATAGTCTTTCATTTAAATTATGTCCATCTGCTTAGAATTTTAATCCTTTTCTTGAGTTTCATTAAAAGTAAAAATTAAGGTTGTTCTACATGTTCTCCTTTTTTGAAGCAAATATTTAATAAAATATTAGTTCTAATTTTTCAGAGTGATCTTAGTAAGAATGCCGCATGTTTTCTTATGGTTGACTCATCCTGACAAAGGGTGGGGGTCAAAGCTGGTGTAATTGCTTATTGAGAGAATTCTGTCAGAGATTGTGATTCATTACTGGAGTCTGTCAGGTCTGAATCTTCTCTTTACTTTGCTGGAATATAGGTTGACCTATGCTTACAAAGTAGAATAGGAGCTTCAATTAACAGTGTTCTGGAATCTTTGTCTCTGGGGCAAAATATATCGTTAATACCTTTGTGATGGCAACCCTATTGAAGTGCCAGAGCTTCTGTTGTTATGAGATAGCCATGCCATTCCCTGTTACGTTTTGCAAACAGCCTATCCCATACCTAAGGGAAGCTAGATGTATCCTGGGAATAGGAATCCTGGTATGTCAAAATTCTTATGTGTGTGAAACTTCTTTAAGACCTTAGAAATACCAGCATTTCCCCCAAATAGCCATCCCATAAACTTATCACTCTAAATTTAGGGAAGCAGAGATGTTATGCTGGCAGTTTATTCCATTTTTTCCCCAGTTGAGTTTAACCCTCACTTATTATTAATCTGAGATTGGCCAGAGTAGTGATAGCAAAATGGTGGAGTAGGAGATATACCACCTTTTATCCCCCCCCACAAAAAACAGCAATTACATAGCTATCTACCAACAAAAATAGCCTTGGGGGAGGACT
The DNA here is from genome assembly GCA_963574885.1 of Lepilemur ruficaudatus. Taxonomy (NCBI): domain Eukaryota; kingdom Metazoa; phylum Chordata; class Mammalia; order Primates; family Lepilemuridae; genus Lepilemur; species Lepilemur ruficaudatus. Next base: position 39,189 of record CAUYRT010061866.1, on the reverse strand, counting down.
CAGGGTTCAATTAAGAAACTGCAGTAGAGGAAGAAACAGAATAACCACACAAAAGTGATTTCTGGGGAGACTGGCCTACCCAAGACATCTGGAGGTGGTTAGGAACAAGAGTTGGGGCTATGAATATCAGCCATGCAGCAAGTGCCACCACAGTCCCCAGTGGCCTAATCTGCAGAGGACACTGGCATCTTTTACAGAACTAACCAACAGCTATCACTCTGCTGAAAACCCATTGGAGAGGAAGATGCTCCTGTGCCTCTTACCTCCCCCGCCCCGTATCAACTGTTAAGTGACCCCAGGATAGGGGCCACCAACCCACAGCCCTCTGCATGCCTGAGACACCACAGCTACTCCACATGTGCCTGCACTCCAGACCCCAGTCTGTGTCCATACCACATGGGCTCATGCCTCAGACACTGGAGCCACTGCTGCTGCAGGCTAACCCTGCCCCAGGCTCTAGAGCCATGGTTGCTCAGCACGTGCTAAGGACCCTGGCTCTGCCACTGATTTCTGAGCAGTGCCTGAAGCATCTGAGCCACTGCTGTAATGAGCTAGACTGTACCCCAGGCCCTGAGCCACAGCCACTCTGCAAACAACTACAGTCCAGGCCCCAGCTCTGTTGTCATTTCATGAGTGCCCATGTCTCAGAAATCAAAGCCACTGACGCAGGGAGTCTAGCCTGGACCCTGGACCTTAGAGGCACTGTCGCTCTGCGTGTGCTTGCTTTCCAGACCCTGGCTCTGTGGCTGTGATGTGAGGACTTATAATGCAAACACTGGAGGTACCACTGCAGCAGAAGTGTCTGCCTCAAGTCTCCAGAGCAGCATACGCACATGCAACGTACATGGATGCGTACATAATATGTGGTATTCGTACTTAAAAGGAAATCCTGTCATTTGTGCAACATAGATGAACCTGGAAGACATTATGCTAAGTGGAATATGCCAAACAGACAAATAATGCACACTCACTTATATGTGGAATATATGAAAGTCAGACTCACAGAGGCAGGTAGTAGAAGGTGGTTATCAGGGGTCAGAAGGATGGGCGAAATAGGGAGAGGGAGATGTTTGTCAAAGCATACAAATGGCAGTTGTAAGATGAGTTCAGGAGAACTAATGTAGAGCGTAGTGACTGTAATGAATAATGAACTTGAAATTCATTAAGAATAGATCTTATGTATATGTATATGTTAATTAGCTTGATTATGAAAATTATTTTACAATATATATAAAACCAGCACATTGTATACCTTGAATATATATATATAGTTTTTGCTGATTATAGCGTGATAAAGCTGAAAAAAGATGAATAGTTCTTAAAAATCTGAGATTGGCCCACCTCTCCATGTCTCTGCTTTTATTTGGTCTATATCCCTCTCATTTTCTGTAATCATAGGGATTTCTCATTATTTCCAGTTGTCTGCTCCAGTAGAAATTTGGACGTGGGCAGAAGAAAGGCAGGGTTTTAATCCTGTGTGCTCAATTTCCATCTTCATCATTAAATCTCCTCTCCTTTTTGTTATAGTTTCTAGGCTGAATCCCAGGACTGGGGCCTTTCAGGTTATTTGATAAATACTATAACTTCAATTTATTTAAACGTTTTAGAGATGAACAAAGCAGCCATATCAGTATTAGGGAGTATAATATACAAAACAATGGATTTCAGTTTATCTACATCTGTCGTCTTGTGAATTGGTATGTATCTTGCAAAAAGTTACCTGTTCTGAGACCATTATATACACAAGGACAGTCTCTAAGCAAAACCTAAATATTTGATAATGATCACTAGAAATGCAGGTGTATGGAGTGTTTGCTGTGTGTTAGAATTCATAGTACTTCTTTGCATGTATTGCATCTTATTAACAGAGTGAAATCTTTCATAGAGCGATAGCTCTGAAATTTCAAGTTTTGCTATTGCAAGAGCTCTGAAGTTTGGAGAATGTATTGTAATGCAAATCTGCTGAGTAATTATGAGCCTAGAAAACTTGCTGTCAGAGAAATTTAGAAATAGCTTCACACTACCAAATTAAGAAAGGAATTTGGCAATATATTTTGGTTGCCTGCCCAATGTTTAATATCACTTGAGGGAGTGCCTGCTTTTAATGAAAAATAGATTTGTGGAGGGAAAGAAAATTTTTATTCCTTTATCAAAAGTAAAGATATGTATAAAGACTATGGCTGCAGTACCGCATATTTTCCTTGAATATAGAAGATCTTTTCTCAGGTTAACACGTTCCATTATTTCAGGAAATGTACCCTTATTTTGTTCCCATCCAACCTATCCAAGACTGACCCTGACTAAAGCAGTAAAGAAGATGATGATGATTTTCAACTGCACCAGAGTAATTAGGAGCATAAAATGCCCGTGGAGTAAGACCTCTAAGTAAATCTCTGAGTCTTAGTTCCTCATCTGTAAAATGAAGATAGTGTTATCTGTGTCATAGGATTGTTGTGAGGATTAAATGAAATAATATATGCAAGGCACCCAGCATTTTCCCTCTTATGAAGTAGGAGCTCCATGAATGACAAGTTTTACTTTTATCATTACTTATTAATACACATTAGTTCCTTTAGTCCATTCCTTTTTTGTCAGTGCCCAAGAAAAGTAGTTAAAAGAAGTGAAGGGAAAATGTTTAGGAACAATGGAGAGAGATTTTAGCTGTAGGTTAATGATAAAGCGTAGAATCCTGGACATGTGTCTCTGTTTAGCATTTTCTATTTCTATGCAAAACAGAGCAAAGCAAAACAAACAAGCTCTGTAGCATTGCAGAACATGCAATAATAATGATCAAAAAGTTTGCATTATAATATACCCAATAAAAATAAATAGTTTCTGGGATTGAAAATTGAAAGGATTGTTTAGTTTTAACTCCAATAATTTCAGAAATTTTAACGACCAGTTTTTTTTTTTTTGTGGTGGATCAATATCTGTCTGGATGCCTTAATACATACATCACCGCAGCACAGTCCTCTCAGGGGAACATGCCCTTTCCTGGAGCATGTGCCAGTGTAAGGTGCAGACTAGGGAAAGAGCAGCTTTTGTGAAACCAGCTGTTAAATTCGATTCATGCATTCCTCCCATTTTCCCAATTTTTTGGATCAGAGTTGTGGTTTGGATTAAGTTCAGAGGAAGATGTTTTTCAGAAGTTGAATAGTTTATACGATTTCAGGAATTTGTGTAAGCCCATGAGTTGTTTGCTGCAGTCTCCTTTCTTTGCCATCCCCCTCCCCCCCTTTTTTTGAGGAAAGTCTAAATCCTTTCAATGTGGCTGTGTCAGTCTTGCCACCCTTTGCTGCTGGATCTCTCTGTGACTCAGTGAGTCTTAGCTTCTGTCACCTCTTTGAACCTCTGGTATTCTCTTGCATCCCGACCTTCACTACCATTTGATCCAGCAATCCCATTACTAGGTATCTACCCAAAGGCAAAAACATTCTATAAAAAAGACATCTACATTCGAAAGTTCATAGCAGCACAATTCACAATTGCAAAGATGTGGAAACAACCCAAGTGCCCATCAATACATGAGTGGATTAATAAAATGTGGTATATGTATACCACGGAGTACTACTCAGCATAAAAAATAGTGAATTAATACCTCTTATATTAACCTGGGTGGAGCTGGAGACCATTCTTCTAAGCGAAGTATTCCAAGAATGGAAAAACAAACCCCACATATACTCACCATTAAATTGGAGCTAATTGATCAACATTTATGTGCACATATGGAAATACCATTCATCAGAAATCAAACATGTTGGGGGGGAGGTAGGGGATGGGGAAATTTATACCTAATGGGTGCGATGCACACTATCTGTGGGATGGGCACACTTGTGGCTTTGACTCAAGGAGTACAAGGGCAATTCATGTAACCAGAACATTTGTACCCCTGTAATATTCTGAAATTACAAAAAAAAAAAAAAATAAAAACATAACAGATTGGTCTGCTGTGGGCTGGTTGTCTCCGGAGCTCATTGTTCCTGTATGCTCGTGATAGTAGAAACCTATCTTGCTCGTGATAGTTGGTTTTTGTGTCTCAATTACCAAACATAGTGCCTGGCATGTAGGAAAATTCAATAAATACTCACTAAACCAGTACATTTGAACTGTATCTTGAAGAATGAATAGGAGGAGTTCATACTGGTCCATTCTATCATAGCTTTGATTTCCCACTTAGCTATTTCTAGTACTTTCTTGCCAAGCTTCTATCATCTTTTCTGAAATCTGGGTTTTAAGTAACATAGTAAGAAACTTCACAGCAAAGTCTGTTTAATAGTAATGGAATTTTAACTTTATAGTGTAATAAGGAGGCACAATAGCTTAGATTCTGGAATTAGGCAAATCTGTGTTTAAATCCACCCTTACGGGATGGTGATCCTCAACAATTTACCCATGCAAGACTTAGATTCATCATCTATAAAATTAGAATAATAATGTATATGCCATAGGACTTGAGAACAATTCCACGAGATGATTGATGTGTAATTGGTTTATTGAACGTTACGGACTCAGTAGGGTGTGAGTAGGAAGCAATCGGATTTTTTTCCTTTCTGTTGATGCTTTAAAGTTGTTGTGTTGACTCCTTCCTTTCCTCCTGGGTGAGATCTCCGACAGATGACCATAGGTTTTCTGATCCTTAAGTGTGAGTGTACAGTCTCACCTTCAGGTAGTAGAGAATCCAGTCCATTCTACTTTCAAAACAGTTACTCATTTAATTCTGAGTTTTTTCCTGGGCCCAGCTTGGAAATAACCTCAGGTTAGGAAAACCACTGGGAGAAGGAGATTATAGGGGATTACGGTGACCTTTTTCTGTGTTTTCTGCTGCTCCTGTGCCTCACCATGCTGCCTCTGCTCTCACAGAGTAGAGTCCAGGGAAGGGAAGAGGGAAGTGTAGAAAAGTTCTTCCTTGACAGCATGCCTTTTACTGGGTATTAGTGACTTTCTAATGTGGCAGAGAAAAGTACAGGTCATTTCTCTCTCAAGCTGTTTTTTGTGTTTCTCTGAGGATCTTGTTTCTGGGGCCTCTCCCATCTGCTGTTCCCTGATGCAGGTGATGTTTTCTGGCTGACTGCTCAGGAGCCCCTTTGGCCCATTTCTGTTTGTTCCAAACAATTTTCTTGGGGCGGGAGGTGGGGCGCCTTTTCCCTCTGAGCCTACCTTTTGGACAAGGTTTCTTTCAGGTTGACTCATGTCTGGTTGCTTTCCCCAGGGTCTACATCTCTTCTTGTCCTGGAAACTCTAGAAATTCTCAAAGTGCAAGATACTCTTAATATCTTCTCAATAACAAGAGCAGGATGTGAAGACCTTGTTTTACACAATACAGAGAACAGGGGGAACTATTTTCAACACAGGATTTATAATATTGTTTATATTATGACCATTAAGCACATCTCTTCTGTCATGCCAAGTTGCTTTAAGCAACTTCTTGCCTTTAGATTTTTTGGGTATAGGTGAGGGGATGTGGGAGAGGGGAATAAGGAAGGTACCAGGCCCAGCATCCTCCAAACTTCAGAGGACACCTGTCAAGATTTCTGAAACCCAGCTGACTAGCATGGAGGGTAGAAGAGGGAAGATAACAGCATCTTGAAATGCTCTTGCTAAAGAAATGCTTACACTCCAGAACCTCCTCACCAATTGCCAGGTGTCCTGGGTGTTTATGCCCTTGAGGTGGCCCAGTGTTTGCTAAGTGTGTTTGCTGGACCACCTGTTAGATGGTCTGGTATCTCTCTCTAGAATATTGGGTACTCATCATCCTTTGATTGCAGGTTTGGGGTATCAGCCAAAATTAACATGATGAGAAAAACATCCCATTTGACATCCTGTTGTACATGTAAAATTTACGTATAATATAGTTAATTAATAAGTGGTTGTAGTAATTAGCTTGTTATTAAAGCAGAGCAGATGTGTCAGCATCAATTCTGTCATACTGAGTCACTCTTCTTTTTAAGAGTGCTGGGAAAGATTTAAGAGTTGGCTGTTAAATAAAATGAAGGATGAAAGAGGACTGACCATTTCTATCTATGCCATAATCACCACCTAGTAACATTCCACTCCTGTTAGACAAAGAGATAGCAAGAAAGAATCTCCCTTTCCTCAAATATATTGAGATTTTATGTCACATGCTATTTCCTTGGCCTGACATCTCCTTCCATATTTCTTTTTGCCCATTTCCTTAGAAAATTCCTATTTATTTTTTAAGATAGAACAGATGTTTAATTATATTTAGAATATTTCCCAATTTATCTCTAAGAGTTGATCTTGCTTTGTAGTTAGCACTCCATGAGATCTTTAGTTTGAGATTCAGCATATTATATATTTTTGTATTTATGAGATTCTTAAGAGTAAGAAACTATGCCTTATTGTACAAGTTGGAATATGCTAAAAAGAAAACTTTGACTGTAATGTAACATTGGTGAAAATGTTATGGCTAGACTGGAATCCACTAGGAGAGAGATTTATTTGATGTCCCTACTTTTTTTATTTATTGTGAAGCATTTCAATCTACTGTATGTTTAGCCCATCTTAACTTTAAAAGCCATCCCAGGCAAGCAAGCAGTGCTTTTCCATAAGTGTAGCCAGGATATGAAGACTTTGCTTTACACATAATAGATAGATTAGGGGGAGGTATTTTCTATTCTTGATACAAGATTTGTAATTGAGTGTATTTATGTTATAACCTCAAATAGATCAATGGAAATAATCTTGCCATTTATAATAAATAGGAATGTTGCTATTTACAAAAAAACACTGATATTATTTCAGTTCTTATTGTAACGTTGTGAGGGAGATTATCACCCTTATCCTGAGAAAACTAAAGGCCAGAGAGTTTAATAATGTGTCAACATCACATAAGGAAGAAGTATCTCATGGATTCGTTATTCAAACCCATTCTCCTCACTCAGGGTCCGAAGTTCTTTCATTACACTAAGGCTCAATTTGTAAGTTATATAATTAACAATAACAGAAAGATGTACACATGATTTTAATTGGAATGAATCTATTACATACATCTGCTTATAGGTACAATGACAAGGTTGCCAAGATTCAATGAAATAAATGTTAAAATATTTTTTAAAATTGATACCAGATTTTCCTATTTCTATAGCACTTAGTTCTTCAGAAACTGTTCCAATTTTCTCAACTGAGTCTCACGATAATTCAAACTCCGAGGCTTACTCTTCCTTTATTATCTTACCAACTCATAAATATTCTAAAAATAGACATAAATTCAAGCATTTTGTGACATTCTATAAGACAGAAACTTGGTTACAAGGTTCTGGGAAAGTGAAACTATAAATTACAGTGCCATTTATAGCTTTAAACCAGGAATATCAAGTTTCTTCTTCCAGTGGTAAATCTGCCATTCATCCATTTACTTACTGATTGTGTTTCTGTCATGGTACAAGAACAGGGCTCAGATGTAGAGAGGTTTGGAGAACTAAAAGTTTATCCTTTACCATCAACTGTTTAATCTGAGATTAAAATGTACATGACAGACATATACAATGCAAATATTTAGTAGGAAAGAATAAAAAACCAAAGAAATATTTTAATGTAGGCAAGTGAAAAATGTAACGGAAGAATCTCCTGGTGGTTGTCAGTGAATAATAAGCTCAAAGACAAAAATAGAAAGGCACAAGCTAAGTTTTGAACATAATTGGTTGGATTATAGAATGTCTGACAAGGAGTACAGGCAGATAGGTCTATAAAAGTATTTGAGGCCAGACAGTGAATGACCTTGAATATCAAGCTAGGAGGTGAATTTCATTCAGTGCACAATGAAGAGCTACTGAAGGGTTTTGATTAGGAGAGTGTGAAGAGTTTGGAGCTGTATTCTGTAAACCTTCTGACATTTGAAAAGTAGAAGCAACATCCAAGCGATAATAATTGTGCATTTGATAATTTCGTTTTTCTTAAAAATGCTTCAATGGGTCTTGTCTTCAAGGAAAATTAAAACATTTTGACGTGCCTGACAAGATACCATGTTTTTTCTTTCTTCTACCTTTCCACTTCCTTCTTTTACTGCAACATAATGTGCTCTCTCGCTTTGAAATACCTTCAGATGTGCTATTTTCTCTGCCAGGAAAATGCTTCCTCTGTCTTATCTGACTAACTTCAAGAATATGTGTAAACTTTATTACTTCAGGGAGATCTTGATTTCCCTCTATAAAACAATAAAATCTCCCTGTTATATGTCCCCATAGTACCATGAACGTCTCCAACTTTGATGCTTATCACATTTTATTGTAATTAGTTGTGTAATTGTGTACCTTTTCAGTTAGACTCCGTGCTGTGGGAGCAGAAGCAGTGTCTGCCTTGATGAATAATGTATCCCCAGCACTGTACCTGGTTTGTGGAGGTTGCTCTCAAAATAAATGTGTGTGTGTGTGTGTGTGTTTGTGTGTGTGTACTGCATATAGAAAAAATCCTAGAAGAGCAGCAAAGAGGTGCATGCTATTTTACAATTAAGAATTAATATGTTAATAGCAGATATTGTAATTATCTGGTATGTCTTTCCTTTTATAGATTAGGATGATGAAGATTTTTGGTGAGTTGAGTCAAATTTTATGTATGTTTCTGTCCATTACACCAACTGTTCATACTTTGCTCTTGAGAACTGTTATTTCTCTGGTAGTTGGAGAATGGGAAATGTGCTCCCCTTCTCCTCTCTTTGAATCTACATGTATGTGCTTCCTATATCATGATTATGATGATGATCATCATCACAGTTCTCACTGCCCCCCTGCAATATGTGTCTCTGTGCTAAGAGTTTTTATCCATCTTATTTTACCGACTATAAACAATAGTATGAGGTATTCCCTATTATATGTAATCTTATAGATGTAGAAAAGTCAGATTAAGTAGCTTGTTCGAGTTTACTGAAAAATTGACCTCATAAAAGTAGAGAGTAGAATAGTGGTTACTGGAGGCTGGGAAGGTAGGGGGAAGAAGGTGGGAGGGGGGTGGTTAACAGAAACAAAATTATAACTAGGAGGAATAAGTTCTGGTCTATAGCACTGTAGGGTGACTATGATTAATAGTAATATGTTGTGTATTTTCAAATAGCTAGAGAAGAGTGGATTTTGAATTCTCTCAACACAGAGAAATGATAAAACGTTTGAGGTGATGGATATACTCATTACCCTAATTTGATCATTACACATTATATATATGCATCAAAATATCACACTGTACCCCACAAATATGTGTAATTATATATCAAAATAATGCAAAAAATTATACAGCGGAGTGACAAAGCTGGAATTGAAACTCAGATCGCTGCAGTTTCCAAAAGTGTTCTTAAACCTTGTGTCATGGCTTTCCTCAGTGTGATCATTTCTATGTTCAACTCTACGACTTTAGCTAACGTCAGTATCTCCTTATATTGAATGTCCATGACATTCTTTACCATGTCTAGCGAATTTCAAAGTTTGTAAATCACTCTCACATACTTGATTTCATTTAATAACTTAATAAAATATTATGGTTGATGGCCCAACTCATATTCTACAGATGAGTGGAATTCTTTTTCTCCATAGGCACCATAGTGTCTTAAGCCTTTTCTTCCCCTCTGTTGTCATTACTACCTGATCCAAAATCCAGCCTCTCTCTTCCCTGGCTTTAGGCCTCCATTATCAGGAGTGGACCTCGGATCAATGAGGCCGAAAAAGTGTATGAGGAAAAGTGACTCTTTTTGGTCTGGGGCCAGGATCGTGCATTGGAACTCTTTAAGGTGGCTCTTTTTTCCTCTTTGTCTTTTGTAAAAACAATGTGAAATGGGTATAAGGAGAAAATGCAAGTCCATGGACAGCAGGATCACATACTAGGCTGGCATCCAAGGTGAGGGAGAACTTAAGTTCACAAGATTATAGGATTATTTTTTATTTTATTTTATTTATTTATTTTTGTTTTTTTGAGACAGAGTCTCACTGTGTTGCCCAGGCTAGAGTGCCGTGGCGTCAGCCTAGCTCACAGCAACCTCAAACTCCTGGGTTCAAGCGAACCTTCTGCCTCAGCCTCCCCAGTAGCTGGGACTACAGGCATGCGCCACCATGCCCGGCTCATTTTTTCTATATATTTTAGTTGGCCAGTTAATTTCTTTCTATTTTTAGTAGAGACGGGGTCTCGCTCTTGCTCAGGCTGATCTTGAACTCCTGAACTCAAACGATCCGCCCGCCTCGGCCTCCCAGAGTGCTAGGATTACAGGCGTGAGCCACAGCGCCCAGCCTATATATTATAGGATTAGAACCTGGTAGGAACAGGAAAGAACTGTGGTCCTCAAATGGGGGAAAGGGTCAGTTATTGGACTTGGGACTTGCAATGGAGGCTAAGACCAAGGTCCGGTGGTTAAACGACCTGGAACCTGCGGCAATGCAAACAGACCAGTGGGAAAGTTGAGGGAACAGCAGAGGGTGAAATCGGGCCACACATACTCTATTCATTGAAATGAACAGACTCTCTCTAACTCCCAATTTAAGAGGAAAGGGATCTTACATTAGATGCTAGGTACAGTGGCAAGGATATTTATGTTTTAATCCACCTGAGCCAACTTTAGGTGATGTGATCACACCCATTTTGCAGATAAGAAAAGCGCAATTTGCAACATGATGCTTGAATTTAGCCAGCAAATATTATGATAAAGTAATATGAGAAAATACGCTGAAACAGCAATTTCTTTTACGCTGTGATCCTGTTAGATATGAGCACTCTTCTTATCTTTTTGAGATGTCTTTAGTAGACAGGATTCTTAGGAAAATAAAGAAAAAAAAGATCCAACCCAGCCACTGTCTGATGGTTGGAAGCAGTTTTTCCTTAACACCATGCCAGGGAACATTTTTGCTTTGTGAGCTGTCGCTGTGCTCGCTAGCCTCAGCCCTGGGATCAAACACATGACATGTGTTGGCACTGGGAGGATGCCCATCTCCTTAAATGCTTGGTTTCATAAAACCCAGTATTTGAACTCAACGATGGGGTCATCTGACTGACCACGGTTCGGATGGACATGGGCTGGGGATGAGTTCAAGAATTCAGAGCTACCCCTTTTATTCTCTGTCCACCCTGAAAATCGAGTATTGAAAGATGAAATCTATTTTGTCCTTAGAATAAATCTATGTGAGCACAGTTATTGGTTAGTGTATAGCCAGTGTCTGTGTGGCCTTATCCCTTATAGGACTGTCAACACTTGCATAGCAGAATCCCAACATTTGGAGAACATGGAGAGGATGACCAGCTGGAGGTTTTCTTGTCCATTTGCCTGTTTCCTTCTAGTCACATCATATCATGGGGCTAAATGCCACAGAAGTCAAAACATTTTCTTTAGGTGCACGGCTTCTAGTTTTAGCATCCCTAACACCTCTGCTTTTTTCCTCGGCTCTGTGAATAGCTACCGATTCCTCCTATGAAGTTATCTCTGTTGTAGTTTCTGTCGTTCTAATGAGAATGGAAAGTCATATTAGCATTTAGTTTCTAATTATGTGTTTTTAAGTACTTCTAGAAGAAACATAGAAGGAACTAAAGTTTTTAAATTTTTATTATGGATACATAATACCTGTACATACTTATGAGTTACATGTGATACAAGATACAATATGTAATGATCAAATCGGTAATTGGATATCCATCCATCACCTCAAGCATTTATCATTTCTTTGTGTCAGGAACATTCCAAGTCCATTCTGCTAATTATTTTAAAATACATTAAAATAATTGCTGTTAACTGTAGTCACCCTACTGTGCTAATAACTACTGGATCATATTTTCTCTATTTAATTGTATTTTTATGCCCATTTTTTCCTATTTAACTGTATTTTTGAACCCATTAACGATCCTCTATTAATACCTCCCTCCCCACTATCCTTCCCAGCCTCTACTAACCATCAATCTACTGTCTCCGTGTGTACAATTTGTTTTGTTTTTTACTTGTCACATTTGAATGAGAACATACAATATTTGTCTTTTTGTGCCTGGCTTATTTTGTTTAACATAATGTTGTCTGTTCCATCAACGTTTTTGCAAATAGTAGCTGTGCTGATTTACATTTCCACCAATGGCATATGAGGGCTCCCCTTTCTCGACATCCTCACCAGCATTCTTTGTTGCCTGTCTTTTGGATAAAAGCCATTTTAACTAGGGTGGTGAGATGGTGTTTCCTTGTAGTTTTGACTTGCATTTCTCTGATGATTAATGATGTTGAGGATTTTGTCATATATCCATTGGCCATTTGTATGTTCTCTTTTGAGAAATACCTATTCAGATCTTGAGCCCATTTTTAAATCAGATTATTTGATTTTTTTCCTGTTGAGTTGTTTGAGCTCCTTGTATATACTCGTTATTAATCCCTTCTCACATGCGTAGTTTGCAGATATTTTTTCCCATTCTGTGGGTTGTTTCCTTACTTTGTCGATTGTTTTCTTTGCTGTGTAGAAATTTTTCAGCTTGATGTGATCCCATTTGTCCATTTTTGCTTTGGTTGCCTGTGCTTTTGAGGTATTACTCAAGAGATCTTTGTCCAGACCAATGTCTTGGAGTATTTTACCAATGTTTTCTTAAGTTTGATAGTTTTTGGCTTTAGAGTTAAGTTTTTACTTCATTTTGATTTGATTAGATTTTTGTAGGAGAAGAGGGGTCCAGTTTGAAGATCTGACGTGGGCGAGGGCAGGGCAATATATGTAACCTAAACATTTGTGCCCCCATAATATGCTGAAATTAAAAAAATGCATTAGAATCGAAATCAGAGTCAGAATCAATCACCCAGCCAGTATGTAACTTCCATCTTTGCCTGTTGACTCACTGAAGTGAGGAATTCAGAGTGGCCAGGTGGCAGTGTCAACTTTCTGTTCAACAGAACCATTGCTGTGTCTTCTGATGGAAACACACCTTCTTTAGTAATGAAAACCTTCAGCCCAGCAGAACTTGAAGTCCTAGGGATAGGAAGCAAATATCTTGTTTATGGATAGATCTTTAGGAATAATGACTTGAAGCACCACTTTCATTTCCACTTCTTGATGGCCAGATCCATGAATATTGGGAATAGGAGAAACAGTGTCATATGTTGGCCACTGGTTTACAGCATATATCACATCCTAGTGGCATTAAACCAATCCTACTAGCTGTTAACACATCCAGCTGGCACCACAACTGAGTCTTCCAAAGGCCATTCTACTGTTCGATTTTTAGGGTGATGGAAACATTGTAAAGGCAGTGAATTCCATGAATATGGGCTCACTGCCACATTTATATACTATATAATTAGAGTGCTTTTGTCAGAAGCTACGTTATCCATGATATCATGACTATAAATAAGACAATTTATAAGTTCAAGGATAGTGGTTTGGGCAGAATTATTGCAGTTAAGAAGGCATCCATATCCAGTGAGAACAAAATGTTGCCCCTCTGTGATAAAAATGGTCCAGTATAGTCATCCTGGTAGTTTGCTACCAAGTAGCTGGCTAATCCTCACTAGGAATGCCAAAGTAGGGGCCATTGTTGGTCTCTGCTACTGGCAGTTGAACACTGTCACTGGGTCAGTGTAGGTGAGCAGGAGTCCATGTTGCTCAGCATGTGCATAATCTGCATCATGCTGCCATTGCCACATTGTTGATCGGCCCACTGGGCAAGGACAGTGGTTGTTGGGAAAAGAGGCTGATTGATGTCCATAAAAAAGGATCGTTTTATCCAGCTGATTACTAAGGTCCTCTGCTGCTGAGGGCATTCTTTGGTGAGCGTTGGGACACAAGTATCTTCATACCCTTCCCATTTAGGGTGTTCTCTCCACGTACTTCTCAACTCTTCCTAACAGCCAGTTTTCCAATCTTGTTTGTTAAAAGTTCCTGAGGTCCAGCTACACCACTGTCCACAAATCAGATATCCCTGGCTATCTCTTTATGCCTTCAAGATGTGCTTACATTTCCTCTTTTATACCACTTTAATTTGATCACAATGTGCTAACTTTGGGCATCGGAGGTCAAACAACCCTGATATGTGATGGGCAGATCAAGTCACATAGTAATTTAAAAGCCCATGGTGAAGTACTCATTCTCTGAGGGCTCAGTAGTAAACCAGAAGCTGTTTCTTAAAAAAAAAAAAAAAAAAAAAAAGTTACTGGTAGAGGATGGTATAGCTTTGCTCCAAAATCCAGTGTAATTCACCTAGAGGTTCCTGCCAAATGCTTATCTGCCGCAGACATTTCAAGCACCATGAGATCTGCTGGATCATACAGTCTGACTGACGGAGCAGCTTGTTTGACAGGCTGGACATGTTGCAGAGCCTTTTTTTATTCTATTCCCCACTCAGTATGCTGACAGATTTAAAAAAAAAAAAAAATCTGAGCTTCGGCTTGTGGCCAAAACTAGATCTTTTAAAATTCAGCAGGTTATGGAATACCGAATGAAGTCTTTAGAAAAATAGCTAGTTTTTTCTTGCCAATGAAATAATCAAAATGCTTTTGCTGATCACTTGCAGAGTTATGCTTTTATTGTGTTCCATTTTTTTGAGTAAAAACCTTAGAGCATTTTTACAGAAGTAGTGCAATAACAAGAGCATTTAGGTCTGTATAGTGATCCTAACCGGGGGCGTGTCCAATAGATCTGTTGACTTACTGCATGAACAATGAATGGACCGATAAACATACATGAGGCAAAGGTTCACATTGTATAAATAGAAGATAAGGATTAAATGTTTATGGGATGATTTATATAAACACTGATACCCTTAGGTACCTAAAGAAATTCATTTTTTAAAATTATAATTTTTTTCTGTTACACAGAATGGATATGCATGATCATGTACATATATTTTAAATTTTATTTTTAGAGCAGTTTTAGATTTGCACACAAGTTCAAAAGTACAGAGTTTTCTTATACGCTACAAAGAGTGTTCCCTCTTATTAAATCTCCCATTAGTATGGTGTGTTTGTCACAATGAGTGAACCAATATGGATATATTATTCTTAACTAATGTTCATACTTTTTTCAGGTTTGTTTTTTTTAACCTAATGTTGCTTTTCCCTGTTACAAGATCCCATCCACAATACCACATTACATTTAGTCATCGTATCTCCTTAGGCTCTCTTGGCTGTGACAGTTTCTTAGAGTTTTTTGATGAGTTTGACAGTTTGGGGACATATTGCTCAGGTGTTTGGTAAAATGTCCCTCAACTGGAATATTGTCTGATAACTTTCTAATGATTAGGTTTGGGTCGTGTGTGTTTGGGAGGAAGAACATGACTTACCACTGTTATATTAACCCTGACCTCCTGACTGTGAGATAGTGTTTGGCAGGTTTCTCTAAAGTTAGCCTTTTCCCTTACTTTCTGTGTGCTGCCTTGGGGAGGAAGTCACTCTGCAGAGTCTACACTTAAGGTGTGGGGGATTATGTTTCCCACTTGAGGGTGGAATGTCTATTAATACATAAATTATTTGGGATTCTTCAGCATGAGAGGTTTGTCTCTTTCCCCATTCACTTATGCACCCAATCATTTATTGAAATCAGTATGTATTTATAAATATTTTACATTTTGAGTTATCCAATACGTATTTTATTCAAATTGGTCCAGCTCTGGCCATTGGAGCTCTTTTAGTTGGGCTTTGTGTTCTTTTGATTTGTCATAGTCATTGCAGGTTTTTTTTTTTAACAGTTCCTTACTTTCTGTCACTCCAGGATGTCCCAGGCTCATCTTATATATTTCCTGCCTCAATCCTAGAATCAGCCATTTTTTCAAGAAGTCTTGGTATTAGAGAATGGTGTTTTTATTGGAGAATGGTATAAGAAACCAAGATCTGGGTTTTAGTTAGACTCATTGCTACTTGGATATCATTGCTTTTAAATTCTCTCAGCTGACAAAACAAGAAAATACATGTCTGTATTATCTCATTCTGTTTATATATACATATTTATCAATTTTTCTATGTGAAATCATCTGCATCTATATTAAGCTAAATATGAGATCATACTAATGTCTCCAACTCTAATTCATTACCATATGGATCATTTTAGCCTTTGTAACTTGTTTATCTGTTAATACTCCAAAATATGAGAAACCTGGCTTCCATGTTATGTCATGCATTTACTTAATTGTTCTATTACAGTATACATGTGTAGTGTTTTGGAATTGTCATCCCATAGTTCCATGGGAAAGAACTTTATCAACTAGCATGCGGTGCTTCTGCGCACTTCCCTTTGCTTTACTCTTACGTTTACTTAGGTCAGCACTTTCCTCCCATTCCCTTTGATGGGATTATTTCATACATTTGTAATATAGTTGATTGTTTTGTCATAGTCTGTTTCTATCCTAGGATTTCTCAATCTCGTAAGTTATTTTTAAATTTTTACATATGTTACAATTTAATCTTTGTGCGGTAAAGTTTAATCAGTTTTGACAGATGCATAGTGTCATCTGACCACAGTTACAATGTCATATACAGAGTGTTTCACTGCTCTGAAACAATCATCATCTCTTCTCCCATAAACTCCTGGCAACCACTGAACTGTTAACTGTTTCTATAGCTTTGCGTTTTCCAGAGTGTCATATAAATGGAATCATACAGATCTTCAGACTGATTTCTGTCACTTAGCAAAATGCATGTAAGATTCACCCAAGATTTTTGCATGGCTTATACTTTGATAACCACATTTCCTAGTTTCTGTATTTGATACTTTGATATCTTGGAGACTTGCAGACCCTGGAGAGACTTCCCTTCCCAGGGTGAGCTATTAGAGATAGCAAACCTATCTTTACCTTTTACATGCAAACTAAACAATCCAGACTGTATACTCACCCCCCCTACTTTTCTTCTTTATCTAGCTCTCACCTTTCATGCCACACTCTGTCTGCCCTAATCATCCCAAGGCAGACATCCTCATGTCAGACAATGAGGCATGAACTCAATACTCCAGAGCCCACTGAAATTATTCAAACTAGCCAGTCCTAAACCTGCTTAGCCTGCTTTACCCTGCTTCACTCTTTCCTTCCTTCAAAAAAAACACAATAAAGACTCTTGTCCATGTTTTCCCCTTGCTTACCTTGTCTCCCGACCAACCCCTGTGGCATGTTGTATCCTCTTTTGGGATCTGTGAGTATAACCAGCTATCTTTTCAGTGGCAGTCACCTCCTCATCAGTTGATCTTGCCATACCTAAATAATAATAAAACCTACGTTTTGAAACATGTAGGTTATTTCTTCTTTTTAATCATCGAATGGCATTCCATTACGTGGGTACTCCACAGTCTGTGTACTCGTTCACCTATTGAAGAATGTATTAGCTGCTTCTATTTGGGAGCAGTTATGACTAAAGCTGCTGTAACATTTGTGTGGAGGTTTTTGTGGGGCAAACGCTTTTAAATCAGTTGTGTAAATATCTATGACTGTAATTGTTGGATTATATGGAAAGACTATGTTTTGCTTTGTAAAAAAAAAAAAAAAAAAACTACCAAACTGCCTTCCAAATTGGCTGTACCATTTAGCATTTCCACCAATAATTAATGAGAGTTCCTGTCGTTCCACATCTTTGCCGGACATTGGTATTTTTATTAATTTTATACAAATTAAGCCATTCTAAAAGGTGTGTTGTCTTGACTTGCACTCTTTAATAAGTGAGGTTCTTTAGTATATTTATTTGCTATCCATATAATTTGATGTTCATTAATATCTTTTGTCCATTGCTTAATTAGGTTTTCTATTGATTTTTAACAATTCTTTGCATATTTAACCACAAGTACTTTATCAGATGTTTTGAAAATATTTTCTTCCAGTCTATAGTTCCTTTTCATTTTCTTAACATCGTATTTCACAGAGCAGATGATTTCAGTTTTAATAAAGTCTAGTTTATCAATTTTTTCTTTCGTGTGGTATGCTTTTGTGTGTGTGTCATACTTAAAAACATCACCAAACTGAAGGTCACTTAGATTTTCTTCTATGATTTCTTCCAAATGTTTTATAGTTTCAAAATTTATATCTAGGTTTATAATCCATTGGTTAAATTTTTGTGAAAATTGTTTGCCTATATTCACTTTTTTTCATAAGTATATTCAATTATTCCAAAAACTTTTGTTGAAAGGCCATCTTTTCTCCATTAAATTGCCTTTATACTTGTGTCAAAAATGACTTATCTAAATTTGTCTGGGTCTATTTCTGCATTCTCTATTCTGGTTCATTGGTCCAAATGTCTATTTTCAACAATTTCACACTGCCTTTATTATAGTAATTTTACAGTAAGTTTTGAAACTGGATAATATGTGCCCTCTAACTGCATTTTAGTTCTTCAGTATTACATTAGCTTTTCTTTGCATTTTACTTTTTAGTATAAAGTTTAAAATCAGTTTGTCAATATCTGAAACATAACATGCTATATTTTGGTTGGAATTGGTTTGAATCTATAAGATCATGTTGAGGAGAATTGCCATCTTAGTACTATTTAGTTTATCAATCTGTAAACATGGGATATCTCTCTATTAAATATTCTTGAACATTCTTTCTTTTCCACTCTCCCCTTCCATCCTCCTCTCCTTTTATATTGCTGTTTGACATGTTCTTCTGACCTATCTTTAAGCTTACTAATTCATTCTTTCCTCTGCTGTGTGCAGTCTACTGAGGAGCCCATCAAGAGCATTCTTCACTTAGGTTAGAGTTTTCTGATATCTAGTATTTTCTTCAATTCTTTCTTTCTCTCTGCTTATATTACCTATCTGTCCTTGCATGCTTTCTCTTTTTTCCATTATAGTTCTTAACATATTAATCATAGTTATTTGAAATTTTCTGTCAATTTCAAAGTCTGTCATATCAGAGTCTGGTTCTATTGTTTGCTTTGTCTCTTTAGACTGTGCTTTCTCTTTTGGCATGTTTTCTAGACAGTGTATCAAGTAGTAGAAACTCAGTTAAATAAACCTCTAGTGTGACCTTTTATGTTACATGGGTAGGATATGAATTGTATTTAATGTTTGCTGTAGTTGTTGGTGCCCGAGGCTTCGAATTCCTAGAGTGTCTTTGCTTTTGTCCCCTTTGCTTTCTTTGGGCTTCCCTAAGAACTCTATTTTTGATAGTCTGTGTCTCAGTGTTTTTCAACTGTAATCCACTGCTATTATAGTAGAGACCTGTTGGTGTTAGGTAAGGTACAGAGGAGAGAAAGCTTTCTATAATCTTAAATCTCACTGTTTTAGCGGGCCTATCTCCTGGCTGTGTTCTTCACAAGTGTTTCTTAGTTTCCTCCTTTAGCTTACACAGGAAAGCTAGAGGGGGTTTGAGTCAGAGAAATGACTTTTTCCAGGTGGAATAAAGCTCTGGTAAAGTCTTTTTTCTTGGAGACACAAGGCTCTAGGTGTATTTCATAATGTTTATTCTCACTTGAACTCTGCCAGAGCCATCTTTCTTGAATGTTCACAGTGAAAACCTTGTGCTTTTTCTGGAAATAAAGCCTAGAAAAGTGTGGCACCCCCGTAAGACTGTGACTACCCCCCTCCCCAGGGGCTTTTCTCTCTCATGCTAATCTACACTCAGCCTCTAGGAATTCATCAACATTGCCATGTGAGTGTCCCTTGTAGTTGGTGGCTCCAGAAAGATTCTGCTGAGGGCAAACAGATATCAGCTGTGATTGTCTGGAGTTACCTGTCTCTTCAGATTTTGTGTGGCAGTTTGCAGTGAAACTTGTCTTATGCATCCAAGAAAAGTCACTA
This sequence comes from Lepilemur ruficaudatus, assembly GCA_963574885.1. Lineage (NCBI taxonomy): Eukaryota > Metazoa > Chordata > Mammalia > Primates > Lepilemuridae > Lepilemur > Lepilemur ruficaudatus. Next base: position 19,525 of record CAUYRT010061866.1, on the reverse strand, counting down.
GTTTCCAGTTTGTCAATTTTGTCGTAAGGTTGGGAGTGACGACATCCTGGCTCTTTATATGCTGTAGGTGGAAGTCTTGGCTATATAGCTTTAATTATTTATGTTTTTATATTCTTTTTGATGCAACAAAGTAATGCTGAGAAAACATGATTTTGTTCCCTAAGAAATAAATTATTTATCCCAAACAATTAAAATCAACATATTTAATATTATTATATATATATTTTTACTGGATGTTTTACTTGGTTTTATGACTTTAGTAAAATTTACAGCTTTCCTCCCCAATTGGTATGCTTAACCATTTGCCTTTTTTTTTGAACTTAAGTACCTACATCCAAGATGCTTTCCAAGTTGTTAAAAATCTTTACCTTTCAATTGATTTGCTTCTCTAACTTGGATTATAGCTCTGAGAAGTGGCTACAAATTTGGGGACTCTAAGTAAGTGACTTTTCCATAGAGCTTTTTTCTTTTATTCTATAAAAATTAAATTTGTCGTATGAGTAAAGAAAGAACTAAGCTGGAAGGGCTTAAAATCTAAAAACTGATCAAAGTTATGATGGGAACACTTGAAAACTTTTCTCTCTATGGCAAGGCATACATCTGCGTCTTCATTAAACGGAATCACTGTCCAACAGACCATAAAATTACATGATATAATTTCCCTGTACTACAGAACTTCCTATGACTCACAGACATGCACTACCTTGTGTTTAACTAGCACTTTTTTTTTCTCTAGTACAAACCAAGAGCCAAATTAGTTATTAAGCTTCCAGGAAACATGAAACAAGATTGTCTTTGCTCTTCTTCTCTCTCTTTTTAAAACCACAAATTTACTTAATGTTATTTCTTCTTTCTTTTCAAATAAGAATTCCTTGCCAATTTTGATAAATGTCCAAAGCAATTGGCAGGCATCGATATTTCCTCCCTCCTCTGCATGTCTCATGAAAAATGACCCACCAATATGTCTCCAAGTAATTTACTTCCCCATCCCTGGAAGCACTGTTAATAACAGCACTCCTTGAAGAAATTTGGAAAGTTTGGCCTGCTTATCAGCTAGCTTAGCAGCAGTCACCCTGGACAATATTCAGTATTTTTTCTGGTTACAGTAATTCTACTATTATCACACCTTTCCTTGTAGAATATCATATTTTTATGTTACCAGGGTAATAATGACAATCCTAATTTATTAAGCAGTTCTTTTAGAAATTTTATATATATAATTTTCTCATTAAAGTTTGACTATAATTTTGTAATTTAGGAAATTTAGCAGGCCCATGCTGGTATGGCCAGATGGGTTGTTTTGACCATAATTATCCCATTTTAAAGATGAAAAAGCTGTCTGTAGACTAATTACCTTATCCAAGGCAATCTAAGGTAGTAGTCAGCAGAACTGACAACTGAATCAAGGTGTCGTGACCTGTCAGGTTATCTTGGATAATTCAACTCTGCAGGAGGCCAGCAGCTTTCAGTGGGCAGTGAGTGTTTCAACCAGGCCAGACATTTAATGCCCAGGGTCCCTCGAATAGCAAATATAAGTGCAATATGTTTGATACAAATATTGTAAAAGAAGAGTAGATTAGAATCATCTACCAGAGTATCAAAAAAAAAAAAACAAAAAAAAACGCACACACACACACACAACTAGTGATCAAAACCAAGACAAGTCTTCTAGGATCAAGATTATTATGTTATCTTTTTTGGTTGGGGAGAAATGTGAGCATGACTTTCTTGAACTGCAGGGTTTTATTTTTACCTTCTTCCCTTCTCCTTTTCCTCTTTCTTTCCTTCTTCCCTCCCTTCCTTTCTTCCTTTTCTCTCTCTTCTTCTTCTTTTTTTTTTTTTTACCTTATACAGAAAAGTTATAAGGAGAGATTGCATTTGGCTACGTGGGCTGGCAGTTGTTAAGCAGCTAAATTTTAGGTCATGCATAATATGCACAGGTCAGCATGTTATGGCCCTTGGGCCAAATGCTGCTCATCGCCTGTATTTTTATGGTTCTATGAGCTAAGAATGGTTTTTATATTTGTAAATCGTTAAAGATTATTTTGTGACACGTAAAATTATATGAAATTCAAATTCAGAGTCCACAAATAAACTCTACTGGAACACAGCCATGCTCATTCATTTACACATTGCTTCTGGCTTCTGTCCAGCTGCAGTGGCAAAACAGAGCAGTTGCAGTGGAGACCACATGGCCTGTGTAGCCTGAATTACTTACTCTCTGGATGTTTAAAGGAAAGTTTGTTGACCTCTGTTTTAGAAGATTAATTTTAGCCTCCAGATCTTAGAATTTAACAATATTTGGAATTTAATCATTAGGTCTCCCTATTTTGGAAAGAGGGATTATCATTTATTAAAATGTAGATCTTTCTGCAAGTCAGATAAGCCTATTAATCATGAAGCCTGAGTCAGATGTTATTGATTATATCCTAACATGGCATGTAATAAACAGGTCGGACTAATAGACAAAAGATTTGGGAGAGCATAAGGTTTTCTCTAGGCCATTCTGACAAGATGAGGTGACAGGCTTTGTGTGGGGTAGTGGGCATGGGTTGAAAAATACAAAACAGAGGTAGGTGTTCACTGTGGACTTAGGATTTGTCTAGCTCATCATAGAATTTTATGTACGTTTTCTATTTTAGTCTTCATAATCCTACCATGTAGATGTCAAAACATTTCTATTAGAAAAAAACATGGAGCCTCAGAGAACTTCCCCAAGGTCTCAAAGCCTAGTGGTGGCAACAGTTTCAAAACAGGATTCAACCCAGGTCTATCCAGTTCCTCTGTAGCCATGATGACTTGTAACTTTCTTTTGTTACACAGTTTTGCTTAGGACTGGCTCTAATTACATTATTGTGATACACTATCAAAAGCTTTTTGTAATAATGAACTCTCTACTAGTTGATTGGGTTTTGTTTTTTGCAGGAGGGAGGGAAATGTTGACTCAGCCCAAATAGCTTTGGGGGTAGTACCTGGTTCCCCAAGGGTGATCAGGGGAGCTAATGACTTAAAAAAATCATCCTTTGTACCAACATTTTATCCCCTCTACCCCATGAGATTAGGCTGAATCTCATGAAATTGTCATTCCAAGATCAAAACAACTTGAAGTTCAAAAACAGTTTCATAAGATGCAACCTAATGTATTCATGTCCCGTCAGAGAAAATTAACGTTGAGTCCTGAAACTTCCAAGAAGATCCTGTGGAATGGAAAGGGGCTGAGTAATTCTTTCTCAGCATGTTGCTGGGAGGTGAGTTACAAGTCAATGCTTGCCAGTAGGCAGAAACATTCTCTTCACTACTTTCTATTTCTTCCCTAAGCCACCGGTCCCTGCAACATCTATCAGGTATACCTACCCTCCAAAACCCAATGGACCAGAATAATTGCCTTTATTTATCTGGCTACAATGTTCTATTATGATGGCAGTCATATGATCAAATGTGAGTAGTGTGGGTGTCTGTGTCTTAAGCCATTTCTCAAATTAAGAATGGAACATGCCCAGATTCTCTGGGCTTAATTCCCACAGAATTTTCTAACCAGAATGTCAGGGATCACATGTTGACTTCTTACCTAAATTTGAAAGCAATTGAAGTGAATTATAAGGTGTTTCATAAGCTTCCTTTAAAATTAGTTCTTCCCTCTGTGTTTGTAACTCCTCATAACATCCTTTTCCCTTCATCCCCACTCTGTGTGGGGTCATTTGTCACTACAGGTTTTCTCATACCCAAATCTTTTTTCCTCTTTAGTTATTCATTATTTCTGGGCTGCTGCTACTAGTTTAAATTGTAGCCTGTTTTCCTGGTTAAAAAAGTAAAACAACATGTAAGGAAAGTTACCCATACAGATGACTTAATGTTTATAGATCTTTTGTGGAGTTAGGAAATACCTCCCCTGCTGGCACAGGGGAGAAGATTGTTAGGGGCAGTGTGCACCATGGGGCTCTTGAGAGAGGAAAAGAGAATCTCTAAATTCTTCCTTGCTATGAGCTCCCAGGGAGCATCACTTTGGTTGAGCTTACACAAAAACCTATCTCTGAAGCTTTGCTGCTCACAACCGGATGTGTGAGAACCTAATCGGACTCCAGTGACAGTTAATTGCTTTCTCTGTGGTCAAGGTTAGACAGCACCTATAGGTATTTATGCTTATAGTTAAGATTCACATGTAAGATCTTTGGTCATTTTACCTAAAACGCACAATTTCACTGGAAAGCAAATTGCATGGCCTGTGTTGATTGTTTTCTTAGAACCACTGTTTTTGAAACATAATAGGCTTTGAAAATACATATATATATATAACATATATATTTTTTCCTCCGTATATTAAGAAGGTGTCCTTGCTAATGACACTACCTTAGCAAGGTGTGGATCCTTTAGTAAATCTCAGTATTTTTTTAAACCTCATGTCATGTTGCCATAAGATATTAAAAACAAATGTTAAGGGCAATGTTGAAGAAGGAAAAAGGTCATGGAAAGTGGGAATCTATAAAAGGACAGAGTGCAGAAGAATGCCAGTTCTAATTTTTAATATACTTATTAAGAAACAGTACACGGTGTACAGATAGCTAGACACTGAAGACTGGCTTGTCATTTATGCCTGTCAACCTTCCCTCCAACTTTCTGAGAAGATGATCAAGCCATTACACAAGTAGACAAGGAAAAGAGCTTTACTTTCCAGAAGAAATTGATAATGTTCTAGAAGGGTATCATGTCCAGAAAATTGGATTTTTCTTTTTCAAAACATTAAGAAAGACACAAAGTCCATACTATTTAATCTGTTTATTTCATTACAATATAGATAACATATTTGGGCAGAGAGTAAGACAGAGAAAATGAAGAGATGAACTTCATGATGAACTTGCAGTCAATTTTCACAGTAAAGCTCCAAGATTAACTTGTGCACAGGTTACTGAGGGTAAGCCTGGGATCTATTCACCCTCCTCCTCAGTGGGGCTTGGTAACCAGCAGCAGCTGGGGAAAGGCAATTTTTAGTAATGGGCACAATCAGTGCAAATGCTGAATATGGAGACAGGTGTGTGTGTGGCTGGCTTGTGAAATGGTGAGAGGCTGCTGAAGTGAGGTGAGCCAGGGAGAGAGGGTGGCAGGGGAAGTTAGACAAATAACAGGGGAACCACAACAAAAAGGTCTTGTTCCACTTACCTGTGATGCCAGGACCGGCAGTACCAGCATCCACTGAGAGTACGTTAGGAATGCAGAATCTGAGGTCTCACCCTGTCCTGTTCAATCACAACCTGTGTTTTAGCAAGGTCCCCTGGTGATTCACAGACATATTAAACTTTAAGAAGCGCTGTCTATTGTAAAAATTTTACTCTGAGACAGTGGTTGGCTGCACATGGTTGTGGTTGGAAAAATAGAAGGGGGGGGCGGTCTTTAAAATATGCTGATGCCTCATCACACACCCAGGAATTCTGATTTAATTGGTTAGAGCATTGGGATTTGTAAACACTTCCAATGATTCTAATGTGTGCAGGTAAGGGTCAAGGATGGCTGCTTCAAGTAACATAATTTGATTTTCTGTTACAAAGGATCACTCTTGCTGCTGTGTTAAGAGAAGCCTGTATGAGGATAAAGCAGTAGAAATAATCATGAATATGATGGGTAAAAATCCGATTCATACCAATAAGACAAATTTTTAAATTAGGACTTGTAGTGTTTTAATACTGTGTTGAATAAAAGTGGCAAGAGTGGGCATCCTTGCTTTGCTCTTGATCTTAGAGGAAAACCTTTCAGTTTTTCACCACTGAGTATCATGTTAGCTGTGGGCTTTTCAGATATGCCCTTTCTTATGTTGAAGTAGATTCCTTCTATACCTAGTTTGAGAGTTTTCATCATGCAAGTGTGTTCAGTGCTGTGTGGGATGCTGTTTCATCTGTTAAGATAATGATGTGATTTTTGTTCTTCGTTCTGTTAATGTAGTGCATCACATTCATTGACTTGCACACGCTGAACCATCCTTGCATCCCAGAAATTCTGCTTGGTCATGGTTTATGATCCTTCTAATGTGCTGTTGAATTTGGTTTGCTAGTATCGTGTTGAGGATTTTTGCAGCTGTGTTTCTCAAGGATATTGGCCAGTAATTTTCTTTTAATATCTTTGGTTGGCTTTAGTATCAGGGTAATGCTGGCCTCAGAAAATGAGTTTGGAAGTGATGTCCCTTCTTCAATATTTTGAAGAGTTTAAGAAGGATTAGTGTTAATTCTTCCAATGTTGGGTAGAATTCACCCAGTGAAGCCATCTTGTCCTGGGCTTCTCTTTGTTGGGAAGTTTTTGGTTACAAATTCAATCCATTAATTCAAACCAGAGCTATTAGACAAGAAAAAGAAAGAAAAGGCATTCAAGTCTGAAAGTAAGAAGTAAAATTATCTCTGTTTGTAGATGACATGATCTTATATATAGAAAACCCAAAGACTTCACACACAAATGTTAGATATAATAAATGGATAAAGTAAAGTTATAGGAGATATAATCAACATATAAAACTGAGTTACATTTCTGTACACTAACAATGAACTATCGGAAAAGTAAATTAAAAAATATAGTTTTGTTTATAATACCATCAAAAATAATACTGTGTTGAAATAAATTTAACCAAAGAGGAGAAAGACTTCTTTGCTGAAAACTATAAAACATTGCTGAAAGAAACTAAAGAAGACACAAGTAATGGATTAGAAAATTAAATAATGCTAATATGTCCATACTACCCAAAATGATATATAGATTCAATGCAATCTCTATCAAAATCCCAATGGCATTTTTAATAGAAAAAGGAAAAAAAATTCTAAAATTCGTATGGAACCACAGGAGACCTCGAAGAGCCAAAGCAATCTTAGAAAAGAAGAACAAAGCTAGAGGCAACACACTTCTGGATTTGAAGACATGTTACAAAGATACAGTGATTAAAACAGTATGGTACTGGCATTAAAATAGACATATAGGCCAGTGGAACAGAATGAAGAGTCCAGAAATAAACTCACACATGTATAGTCAACTGATCATTGTCAGGGTGCCAATACACAATAGGGAAAAGATAGTCTCTTCAATAAATGATGTTGGGAAAACTGGATATCCACATGCAAAGAATGAAATTGGATCCTTATGCCACACACACACAAAATCACCTCAAAATTAATTAAAGACATAAATGTAGACCTGAACCTATGAAGTTCCTGGAAGAAAACAGAGGGAAAACTTCATGACATTGGTCTTGGCAATGATTTTTTTTAATATGACACCAAAAGCATGGGAAACAAAAACAAACAAATGAGACTATATCAAACTAAGAGCTTTGCTTCCTGCCAAGAAAACAATCAGCAATGAAAAGACAACCTACAGAAGGGGAGAAAATATTAATACTTGCAAACCGTATGTCTGATAGGTGATAAATCTCCAAAATATATAAGGAACTTCTACAACCCAATAGCAAAAGAACTAATAATCTGATTTACAAATGGGCTTAAAGACTTGAATAGACATTACTTCGAAGAAGACATAGAAATGGCTGACAGGTATATAAAAAAAATCTCAGTTATTAGTCAACAGAGAAATGCAAATGAAAATCACATTGAGATATTACCTTATACCTATCAAGATGGCCATTATCAAATAAAAACAAAAAGAAAAGTGTTGCCAAGGACATGGAGTATAGGGAATCCTTGTATACTTTTGATGGGAATGCAAGATGATGTGGTCATTGTGGGAAATGGTATGAAGAAGTCTAGTCAAAAAATTAAAACTAGCATATAATCCAGCAACCCTACCTCTGGATATTTATGCAAAAGAATTGAAATCAAGATCCCAAAGAGATTAACGTTCCCACATTCATTGCATTATTTACAATACCCAAGATATAGAAATAACCTAAATGTCCATTGACAGATGAACGGATAAAGAGTGTGTGGTATATACATACAAGGGAATACTATTCAGCCTTAAAAAAAAAAAAGGAAATCCTGTAATACGCAACAACATGGATGAACTTTGAAGACATTTTGCTAAGTGAAATCAGGCTAAGTAGCTGAATGTCAGATATGTTTATGTTCTCTCTGATGCCTGAAACAGATGGCTGGCTGATCTCGTGAACAAATCCACTATTAATATACAGATTTCCCTGGTAACCCACCCCTCATGATGGCACCTAAAGTCTTTTATATCTAGGCAGTATAATTCTGATTAGAGCACATGTATTAATAGTAAACAGTAGACTCTAACATCTGTGTGTATACAAGCACTACTCAGGCAAAGGCATATTTGTAAACTCATCTTGGTTAGGAGGCCTCCTTGTGTAACCGACCCAGTACAGGCTTTGGAGTAAGGCAGAGTTGGGTTCAATTCTGACTCTTGTCACTTACTTGCTGTGGGATTTCTGGTTTGTTCCTAACCCTCACTGATCTTCATTTCCTTGTGTATAAAATGAGAATTTCTAATGTCCTCCTTGCAGAATTGTGAGGATTAAAAAGAATGCATAAAATATTTGAAACATACAGTCATTAAGAAAATGGGTGTTTTAATTATTTTCTCTTTTGGGCTTGCATCTTCCCTAAAAACCAGCCATCTTGGTCACAAAGGTAGAATTCTTATGTAATCATTTTGTTTTAAAGCAAGGAAGGGTTTTAAGAAACAAACAAACAAACAAAAAACCATGGTATTTCTCAGTAGAGGCAAGTCAATGGAGATTTTTGGGTGTCAGCATAAAAATATGCCCTTTTTGGATCAAGAGATTTCAGGAAGGTAGGGTGAAATTACACCGTGATTTATATTCCTGTCAAACTGAATTTTCAGAGCCAGCCACTCTGCAGATATTTGGTGCTGATAACTCAGTTTCTAGGTTCATTTGATCAGTTCTCCCACTAAGCCAGAACTAAATAAATCCCAAATGATCTCCAGCTATTCTAGGACAAGTGTCATTTTCCTTAAAGCCAGTCATTACACCTCTTCCCCTGATGTGTATTCCACATGTTCCCTGCCAAACAATTTCTGTAACAAAGACTACAAAAAACAAAAAGTGTTTACTTTCAAAATATTGCAAGCTACTTTAATTGAAAGAAGATGAGATGTAAAAACACTGGATCTAAGTACACACTAACCCTAATATGATGTAGTTATGAAACTCTAAAAGAATGTAAAAATGAAAAAAAAATTGTTTAATTGCGTTTTATTAGAAGAGAATAACTTTGTACTACAAATCTTTTTTAAAATAACGCATTGGTTTTTAATATTTTGTGTGTCTAAAAATTAGATGGGTGACTTAATAAAAATATGAATTCTTAAGTTTCACTAACAAAGATTCTGAATCAGTGATTCTGGAGTGGGGCCCCTGGAATATTTCTTTCAAGCAAACAAGCAGGCAGGTAGGTGACCTTCAGGCAGATTTTCTTTACCGAGTATTTTGTGAAACAATTGGAGAACGAAATTTTGTTGGTACAGAGGCCTTTGAAAAATTTAGATCCCCCAACTTTTCACAAAATTGTCCTGTTGACCTACAACTGTGGACCATTTCAGTCAGTGCGATTTTAGCCTTCCACATTCCACTTCCCTGTATTTCCAAGAGTTCAAGATGCTGCAAACTCAATAATGAAGCCAATGTAAATTTCAAATTGTATTAGTAGCAGATACTCCTATTTAGAGTGTATGGAAATGTTTCAGTTATGATAAAAAACAGTGTATAAGACTAGAGAGATGCCCCAGAGCTAGCAGAACGAGTACACGAGGGAAACAATTGACTAAAGGTTACCTAGAAGCATAACTCATGTTAGAGAATGGCATCTTGCCTCTTGAATCTAGAGGTAATGCTGCTTAGAATTTCAACCTAGAGACCATTGGTACAGATGAGGGCTACTCAAAGTCTGTTCCATGGACCAATGCCCATCTTTGAATTGTTTACCAGTCATTGGCAAAATGAGTACAGAAATTAAAAGTAAGCCTTCAAAAACATTGACAGCATTTTAACATAGTGATTTTACGTTTGTTGTATCTACTAAGTAAAATTACTTGGGCTTGCATTTTGTAGGTCTTTCAGTTTTATTTTTCTAGTATTCATTTTGATTGCATTTTATGTGAGAGTATTGAACCATGAAGGATGGGAGATTTTAAATAAAATTGTTCTTTCACCGCAGGTAGTTTGAGAAGCACCGGTCTAGATTGCCTCATTTGTAGCTACTCTTTATTTATGGTTTCCCTTGAGATAGTGATTTATGATTGCTCAGAATTGACTGTTCTTCTCTGTATTTCTGACTCATATCATAGCTGTTGCTAAGCCTATTTTTTAGTTAAAGCTAGACAGTGAAGATAATGGAGAACTATTTATTGTATTTCCTTATGCATATTTATTTTACTCCAGAAACGATTTCAGGAAGCTGGCACAGGGGATAAGAATGCGGGGATGGAAGGAGGCTTTCTAAATTTAGGAGACATTTTCTGTTCCCAAGGAAAGACTCCAGTGGCATGTGTATGGAGTCTTCTCTTTCTCCTATCCCTGGACAGATGATCAGCACTTGGAAGCTGGTCTTGTCTGCCTCATGTTTGGGTCCGTGTGGCCGTCAACGCTGGTTCTTGTTTTGACAATGTGTAAGGCCACTTGTCAGGTGGAACACAGAAAAAGCTATTCTGAAATTTAAATATGACTGGTTGACCTGCCCTATGTACAATTTATGCCTACCAGAAATTAAATTTTGGGAAGAGAAACTTTATCTGTCCATAGTGATGACAAAATACACATTTATTTTGTCTCTGAGTCACATCCCCCACCTCACCCTTGTCCCATGTATATGAAGTAGAAGGTGGTAAAGTCCAAACCCAAGGCCAGTATTCTCATTGTTCATTGGACTGTTTCTGTTAATCTGCAGTGGTAGGCAGATCTAGCTTCTGGTTCTCCTAGATGGCTTCCATATAATACTGCAAATATTATCTTCTATAGTCCTGTATTAGTTTCTTGTTAGTGAAACAAATTATCACAGTTGACTGTCTTGCAACAAAGGGTATTTATTCTCTTATAGTTCTTGAGACCAGGAGTCTGGAATTGAGTCTTGAACTTGGGTTTGGGTGCTACCACTTACTACTTCATCTACATGGGACAGTGGTTAGGTGGAGGATGAGACCTCCCTCATCTGCCAGCATTATTTGCCTTGTGGCTGCATCACTCTAATCTCTGCATCTGTCATCACATTGCCCCTTTCTCTTCTCTCTTTTCTTCTCCTCATAGTATCTCCTTGTACCTTTCTCTTTTAAGGACACTTAAGTGATGACACTTAGGACCTACCTGGCTAATCCACCATAATCTATCCATCTCAACATCATTAATTTAATCACACCTGCAAAGTCCCTCTTGCCATATAAGGTTACATAATCATAGGTTCCAGGGATTAGCATGTGGACATGTTAGGGGGTCATGATACTGCCTACTACAGACCCCAATAAAAATCCCTTAATCCCCCTTTTCTAATCCCATTTTTGAAATGTCAAAGCAGACACTTTTTCGTGTGAGGGACTTTATTGGCTGCAAATGTAATATTGAGGCAAAAAAGTTTTAAAAATGCAAGGCTTAGAATCAGACTATGTGGATTCAAATCCTAGCTCTGCTACTTAGTTTAACATTGCAAATAACCTCTTTGTGCCTCATTTGTGAAATGGATAATAGTATCTACTTCATAGTATTCTTATGGGGATGACTGAGTTGAGTTAGTTTATACCAAGAACCTAGGTCAGTATCTGGAAACATAGTGTAAGTGTTCAATAAATGTTAGCTGTATCATGTTTATTATTAAGCAAGTGTGTACTGGTTCATCCTGCACCAGGCTCTGTGACATATCCTCGGAATATTTTTACATGAATTACTCTATTTCATATTTATAAAAGCTGTGAGTATTAGCTTCCTAAACCTCTATTCCATCTCTCTCTAGCATGTCTGTCTTAGGTTCTTCAGCAAACAGATTCTGCAGTGAATAATTGTATGTGTGAAGTTTATGTTGGAGAATGATTATGAGATCAATTGCTCTGAGGGAATAAAAGACCTGAGATTGGGCAGAGAACGGAGTTGAACTATGAGGCAGTCACAATATAGGATTCAGTTAATTCCATGAGGTCCTCTAGTGCTGGGAGACCATTCAGAGTGGTACTACCTTGAGAGGCAGAGGGTCTGGTTCTTCACGTTCTCATGTGGACCAGTCATTAGATGCAGTGTGCCTCGTCATGGATGAGTTAGCTTTCTTACCCAGATTGCATTGTCTGCAGTGCTCTCCCCACCTAGACATTCCAAAGTCCAGAATCTCAGGATCTCACACTCCCTTGCAGGTGGAGAGCTGCGTGTGATTTTGGTACTAGCAATCAGAGGCACTTCTGGGAGATTTCAATTCAGAAATGAGTTAAGTAGGGACAGAGTAGACAGAGACATTCATTTGCTGAGGAGGGCTACAGTGCAGACAGGGTAGTTTTTCAGACAGAGGCTTCCTAACCCGGCACATTCTGGCATTGATGGTGACAGCTTTCCTGACATCCTGGAAGAGGCAGTTGTGATACTGGGGACTAGGAAGTGTTCCACAAAGTTACGTTAGAGCTAGCTCTTCGAACCTTCCTGTGATTTTGTAAGCCACTTGATATCTGATAATAAATTATTTCTTCTTAATTTAGCCAGAGGCTAAATTCATGGCAAGTATATAGTAACCACTTACAACAATCTTACTGTCTTTTGTAGATAAAAATATTGAATGTCATCCACGTGCAGTGATGTGCATAGCAGATTCTGTCTCCAAATGCTGTGCTCTTTCCCTCTAGCAAGGTAGAAAATATGCGTTATCTATACCAGTATTCATCTCTCCTCCCACGTCCAGAAATGGGCTCCTAATCCTTACCCAGAGTTCCAAAAAGCCAAAACCAATTGATGGAAGTTACGATATATAGATACAAATCTATTTTTAACATAGTTCTATATTACACAATATTTATACTAAAGGAACAAGTCTAGTCTCTTGATTCTCCTATCTTTCTTTCCCCTTCTTTTCTTAATACATTTCATGATCTCTTCCCTTCTCCTCTCTAATGCTCTCAGATGTCACAGTCCTTCCCTAGGTGTTGTCCATTTAATGTTTTGTCCTTATACCAAGGGTTTTGACACTTAAAGGATGACCTTCACAAGAAGGCAGTGCTTAACCCTAAAGCAGGAACTAGTAATAGAGTAATTTTAGAATACTTGAAGAGAAATGGTTCAGTTATTTGTGGGGACTGGCACTTCCCCTAGTACAGCACTTTACACCATTTTGCTCAGTAAATATTTTTTGATGGGATGCTTTTCTAATTTGTCTGCTAATGGCTATGTGGGCAAAGGCAGAAGACTTGGATTCCAAACAAAGAGCAGTATTGGGGTTAAAATGATTTCTTCCAGGGACGGCTCCCAGGGTAATAATCTACAGCATAAATTTAGCTTGGCTGATATTTTGTGAAGGAAGTAGAGGAGTCTTTATTTATTTTGAGAGGCAATAGCCAAGGAATCAGCCTTTGATTTCTCTCCAGATACGGTTAGAAGTTCTGAAAAGGTCTTCTGGGAGCTGGGATCTTGCTGCCCCAATGCGAATCTTCTTGGTGTCTCTCCTGGGTAGCTGTCATCTGCCTTTGATCTCTCTCTCTGTTTCTGGCTGTGTGTGTTGACATTCATAGCTGTAGATTTGTTTCCTTCCATTTGCCTAATTGATCCATTTTCTAGCTGAGGGTTAATACCTAAAAGCTATGACTTCAGTGGCAATGCCACCCACCCATTCTTAAAGTGAACACACGTGTGCATAATGTAAACAGGATGTATCACCCTGGTTGGGGAACATATACCAAAGCTGTGTGTTTTTACAGATGTGTTAAATACTCCTTAACTGCATTGGTGATGTGACAATGGGTTTAACCTAGAAGCATCCATATTTAGGTCTCACCTAGTATGAAATGGATAAAGGAACTGACATTTAGTAAGTCTTGATTATGCTAGATGCTGTGATAGGCATTGGAATACACAAATGTCATTTCATCCTCAATGTTTTGTGAGGTGGGGATGGTTATTCTGTTGGGTACATTAACCCAAGGGCACAGAGATCTGGATCTACTTGTGGCTGACGTCGCAAAATATCATCTTGCCCCTTGATGGTCTAGTTAGTCCTGCTAGACATGCGGGAGGTGACCTGTGGAGATCTGCTGACCAGGGGTGGTCTCAGGTTTTACTTTCACTCTTTTCTTTCATTTATGTCCACGTAAGTGCAGGCCAAAGTGAAGTGGGGGTGAGAAACCATGGATTCTTGTCCTGACATTGTCACTAGCTCTCTGTATAATGTCGGGCAAAACACTTGGCTTGTTTGGACCTCTTTGCTCTCGTCTGTAGAAGGAGTGAATTGGACTAAATTATTGCTGATTCTCCCTTCTGGCCCTCTGAGCTGCCTGGGAGTGGGGAATGCTCCGTGAAGGACATTCCAGTTGATCCGAGTCCGGAAGGATGCACGAGAGTTTACCAGCAAAAAAGGAGAACAATGGCAGCGTTGAGAGAAGAAACAGAATGCTCATTCCTGTATGGAGATAGGACAGGACACATGCTTGGGGAATGGTAGGCAGCCAAGTATGGTCTGTGGGTAAGGCACACTATGAGGTGTGGAGAGGAGGATATGAGGCAGGTTGGGAGCCCATTGTAAGGTGCCTTAGATGCCAAATTAAGGAGTTTGAATCCTGATACAGTCACGAAAGCCAATGAAAGTCTTTAATCTCTGGAAGTCATTGCCAGAGCTGTGGTTTAGAACAATTATTCTAATAGCAATAGGGAGAATGGATTGGAAGGGAGAAGTAAGATGAAAAAAAATGATAGGTTTTGGCTATTAATATTCCAGATGAAGAAGATGAGGGTCAGTTAAGATTTTAGCAGAGGGAACAGAAAGAAGGAACGAGTTTTAAAGAGGTATCTGAGGGGGACAATACTTTTTCTATCATACTGGTCTGTTATTTTGTGTATTTCATAGATTCTAAAGGCACGTTGAAAAAATATTTAAACATTTTTAAAATTGGGATTCATCTTACCATTGATTTGTCCTGGTTTAGTGAGCAGGATATTTTTTATTTTTTCCTTTTTTAATAGACAGGGTCTTACTCTGTCACCCAGGCTAGACTGCATTGGTGCTATCCTAACTCACTGCAATCTCAAGCTCCTGGACTCAAGCGATCCTCCTGTCTCTGCCTCTGGAGTAGCTAGGACTATAGATGTGTGCCACCATGCCTGTTAATTAAAAAAAATTTTTTTTGTAGAGACAGAGGCTTCCTATATTGCCCTGACTGGTCTCAAACTCCCGAGCTCAAGCAATCCTCTGACCTCGGCTTCCCAAAGGGCTGGAATTATAGGTGTGAGCTGCTGCGCCTGTCCAATTTCTTTTTCTTTCTAAATACATAGAAGGAATGATGAGTGTGTAACTATCTGTGGTGCCTTAGATGTAGCAAAATATGGCAAATTGTCCAATTTTTTCATATTCCCTGTACAAAAACCCTGGTTTTCTAGTCCAGTTGAGATAAAAATCATTGCCCTTGTTAAGTAGAGCAAAGTAAAAGGATAAAAATTAATCTGGCTCCCCTTAGTAAATAAAGGATCCAGTTGTTTGTTTAACATACAAATCCACTCCCTACTGCAGTTATTTTCTTCTAGATAAAGTTAGTTCTGTTCCCTAAATAAAATAGCCAAATAATCTGATTCTTGCTGAAGAAAAGTAGCATGAAATAATTTTTTAAATACTTGTTAAAAGCTTTAATTTTGAGTTCTGCATTTGGGGTGTTAGTTGTATGACCTTCAGCAAGTCATTTAAGCCTCTCTGAGCTGCTCAATTGTTTCACTGGTCAACAGAGTTTCAAGATCAATCTCATAAAATTGTTGGGGAGCTCAAACTGGGATGATATATTCACATAGATAATAGAATATTTTCTTTGTTAATCCATTGTCATATTTGAGTACTTTGTAAGCTTCAAATTACTATACAAAACTCAACTGCTGGCCATATCTTCATGCCCAGGTGGCATGTTCCTAGTCTATCTAAGACCTGGTATCTCAGACCTCCAGAGAGTCATCTTGTTTAACCTGTTCTGTGATTTGGCTCAGAAAGCACATTTTGGTGGCGGATGTGGTATTATGAATGTTGTAGAGGGGAGAGGAGTTTGCCAGAAAACTTTGCCAATTGAAAGCAAAGTGAAAATTCAGAATTACAGAGATTTAATTTCCTGCTGCATAATTCTCCACAAGCTGTGTAAACTTCTCTTTGCTGAACAAATACTCAAAATAAAATACCTTAGATGTTCTTTTCCTTTTTAATAAGAAAATGTTCATATTATTTGCATGTGGAGCCAAGGGAAGAAGAAGGTCTGGCTCCCCTGAGCTGAGTTTGCACAAGTCATCAAGAATCCCGCAGTGCCCTTGACCTGTGGAGTTTAGAAGGGCTGGGTGAGAAGAGCCATTTTCCAAGGGCTTCTTGCCAGCAAGAGCCCCATAGATTGCCTTTGGACTAGTTCCTTGCAGTCTTTTTAACTATATACTTTTAAAATGAATTAACCGTTTATGGAAGATGCTTTAAAATTGTGCCTGAGCACCTACGATGAGCCAGCCCTGAGATCGAGTGGATTGAAAATAGACGTGGGCCTTGACTTCCCAGAACATAGTTTGGAAGGGGAAAGAGCCAATAGATGGTCATACAAATAAAGATAAAGACTATGATAAATGTCAGTTAATATTAGTGCATCCAAGAAGAACTATTTAACAAAGGAAATTTGAACTAGAACCTAAAGTCTAAGTAGGAGGTGGCCAGCTCCCGAGAGCATAGACGCATGTTCAGGCAGCAGTAGTGTCTGTGCAAAATCCCTGAAATGGAAACAGCTTGGTGCCCTTAAGAAACTGAAATGAGACCAGTGTGCAGGACATAGTATGAGGGAGAATGGTGCAAGAGGAAGAGAAACAATCAGTTCCAAGGTAATGAAGCTCTCCTCTTATGGACCTAAGCCCAGTGAGAATCCATTGAAGAGTTAAATCAAGGGAATAACCTGATCAGATTCTGTTTACAAAGATCACGTTGCTGTTTAGAAACACCCATGGAGTGAAGTATATAAGCAAAGGAGACTAATTAGAAAGCTCTTGTAATCTTTCTAGCAACTGATAGTATTGAGGCGAACTAATTTGGTCATAGAAGGATGGATAACAGTGCAGTTTTTAGATATGTTTCATAGTCAGGATCTGCATGACTTGATTCTGATTGGATGTAAAAAGTGACAGAGAAGCAATAGTCTAAGCTGAGTCTCAGACTTCCAGCCTGAATACTAGATGGATGTATTGTGAAACCGTTTACCAACTCGGTTACACTGAAGAAGGAAGGTTTGGGTATTCCTTTATAAGTTACCTGATGCTTTTACCTTACAATTCATGAGTGTTCCTCTTTTGTGTTGACTTTGGCCAGTCTGATGACTGTACGTTGTGGTGTTCGCCTCTTGGCAATAAATCTCCCAGGAGTTCGTTGCAATTTTAATACTTGGATGTCCAGATTTCTAGCAAGACCTGGGAATTTTTCCTCAAGTATTCCCTCAAATAGGTTTTCCAGCCCTTGTGTATTTTCTTCTTCACCCTCATGGATGCATATGATTCTTTTCTTTCCTCTTATTTCTTAGTTTTTTCTTTGACTGACTTGTTTAATTCAAAGGTATTGTTTTCTAGCTCTGAGTTTCATTCTTCTGCCTGATCTAGCGTATACTTAAGGCTTTCCACTGTGTTTTACATTTCCTTGAATAAATTTTTCATTTCCAGAAGCTCTGCTTGATTTTTTTTAATAATTCAATTTCTTTAGTGAATTTTTAATTCATTTTATGAATAGTTTTGTGGTTTCTTTGTGTCGGGTCTCTATTTTCTCTTGTATTTGATCAAGCTTCCTTACAATCCATATTCAAAATTCTTTATTGGTCATTTCGGTATTCTCATTTTGGTTGGTTTGCATTGGTCTGGAGTTATTGTTTTCACAGTGCGTTTTCACAATGATTCTCTAAAGGGCTCCTGATATTGTAGGGAAGCAGGTAGGATGATATCATTATTCACATTTTTTCCTCTCAGGGAAGAAACTGAGGTTAAAGTTTGAGTGATTAAGCCAAGATAAGTGGCAATTGTAGTTACAATAATGAGAGAAATAATTGATGAATACCTGTGTATTAAATACTAAATGAACACATGAATAATGTTTGTTTCGAATAAGCAAAGTATAAAGTACATATGTGTATGCCCATAGTAAACATATTTGTATATAAATCCCATAGGTATATAACAGTGTACATATTTCATTTACTGTTAAAATATCCTGTGTGCATGCACACATGTATCTGCATGTGACATACATTGGTACAAACCTGGAAGAAAACATGCAAAAGTAAAATATTTAATTGGAAAGATCAAATTGCTAGTGATACCTAAAATCTGTTTTTCTCCTGCTGTGTTATAGCTGTATTATGTTCTCTAAACAAATGAAAAAGTGATATGACTTGGTAGGCTAATGTTTAAGAGTTTGGACTTAAAATTACAAATACATACAAATATGTATACAAATATATAGGCTGGTGTTGAGAAATGCACATGAATGAAATTGTTTTAAAAGAAGTCACGAAGTGAGCACAAGGGTAGTATTAGAGAAGGTAGGGATGTAGTCTTTTACACTGTGCTCTCCCCAATCCCTAATTACCATATATCTCAAAATTGTAATTTTGGGCAGTTTGTTAGCCAGTGAATCATGATTATCCATGAATAAGCATGTGAACTCCTGGGGAGGCTTAACCATCGCCCACTCCAGCTCACGTAGCCACAGGAGCGTGCATGCTTATGCCGTTGTGCCTTCTGTGAGGAAGTCATGATAATGTCATCTGGGAAGAAGAAAGACGGACCCCGAGAGAGATCTGTTGCTGTAAATTAATCATGAAAGTGATAATAGCCTTGCAAGGGCATGTATGGGAAAGGGTAAGGCAAGAATTTGAAGACATGTATTTTCCCCAGAGTTGGTTGAAAAAATCAATATTCTGAAATACGATTTCTAAGAATTTGGGTCAGGATAGCAGGCATGCCACTGAAAAACAATTAGCTTAACAACTGAAAGCATTGTTGAGAATGTCAGCCTATTCTGTATATATATATTGTATTTGTAAAAAATGTAAAAGGTCTAGCACTCTGGGAGGCCGAGGCGGGCGGATTGCTCAAGGTCAGGAGTTCGAAACTAGCCTGAGCTAGAGCGAGACCCCATCTCTACTAAAAAAATAGAAAGAAATTAATTGGCCAACTAAAAATATATACAAAAAATTAGCCGGGCATGGTGGTGCATGCCTGTAGTCCCAGCTACTCGGGAGGCTGAGGGAGAAGGATTGCTTGAGCCCAGAAGTTTGAGGTTGCTGTGAGCTAGGCCGACGCCACGGCACTCTAGCCCGGGCAACACAGTGAGACTCTGTCTCAAAAAAAAAAAAATCTCTTAGATGTCTTCTGCCTCAATCTAAAGAATCTTTCAAA